>VMDO01002083.1:0-73207 GCA_007922755.1 Pedetes capensis
ATGTCAAAATGAATCACATTATGATGTACATTAAAAATTTATAATAAAAAAAAAAAAAAAAGAAAGAAAAGCCTGTGTTGGAATTCTGGTTCAGCCCTCTGCTGCCTGTTAACCTGGGCAGCCTATTTGAACTCACTGGACCCCTCTTTCTTAATTGGGAAATGCTCCTAGTGTACTCCTGTGCAGTGGAAAGCCCTCTGGCCTTGCCATCAGGGACACCTAGATTGGACAAGGCCTGACTGAACATCCTTGAGCAAGTTACATGACTGCTGTGGCCTTCAGTTGCCTTGCAAGGGTTTTTCTTTTTGTTTTTGTTTTTGTTTTTTGGAGAGAACTAAATGAAATCATGTATTTGACGGTACCTGTTATAACACAGAGTTGCTGCTACAATAAGACAGAATTCATCCCTGTGTCTCCTGCCTTTCCCTTTCCCTCAGAACTGTCACTGTATGGCCTTGATTACCCCAATTGTCCCAACTGTAGTGTAGTTGTGGCATAGTTGCACTCCGATCTCCCAACCAGTGGGCCCCAGGCAGAACCCTGAGACAGTACCTGGCATACATGTGCACTCAAGCACTGCTTTTACCTTAGTACCTGTGGGAGGTAGGACTGCATATTACCTACAGCGGGCACACTGCAGCCTGATTTCAGACCTGAGTCCTACCACTCATGAGATTTTAGGTAAGTTGCTTAACCTCTCTGTACCTCAAGCTCCTCTTCATTTGTAAACTGGGTACCATAACAGCATCTGCTGCAAAGGGCTGCCAGGAGATTTATATTCACTCCTATTATGAAGGGCACATGGGACATGCTGTAGGAATGGGTTTTTAAAGTGAAATTTATCTGCCAGCCTCCTGGACCAGAGATGCTAGTCACCCATCTGCTGGCTCCAGTGTGGGCCTTCTGCTGACCCTGTCCTGTCAGTGCAGGGAAGCCCTTGCTGACCCTGTGTCTGTTTTCTTATGGGAGAGGCGAGGGAGCCATGCTCCAGAAGGGGCCAGGGTGAAGGCCTCTCCTCCCACTCCACCCCTTATCCCTGGTCCCAAGCCAGAACCTGGAGCTCCTTCCTGGGCTGGCCTCTGGGGAGTGGGGGCTGGGCTGGGCGAACTGCTCAGGAAGGGAACGACAGGCAGGGAAGGATTTGTAACGCCCAGTGGCAGCACAAAGGTGGCGCAGGAGGAGCTTCCTCTTCAGGAGGAAGGGAGAAGGTCGGGGCCCACATCCGGCCCTGCCTGTTCCTCCCAGATGCTGTGGAAAGATGGCCTGGCTGCTCCGTCACCACTGGGTGGGGGCTTTCCTTCACACTGGGGCAGGTCCCTTGGAGGACCCTGGTCTGCAGGGCTGGGCACATGCTCACAGGCACACCATCCCTTCCCCCCACCCCTAACTCATGCACACACGTGTACATACACCCACGTGCACCCAGGAACACAGTGCAGGGGCTGCAGGATGAAGCAACAGTTAATGATGTGGCTGTCCACTGGGCCTCCCCCTGGGCTGTCCCAGGCTGCAAAGCCCCACTGCCTGGATGTGCAGCGGCTGTTGGGAATAATGGCTTAGCTGTCAGTGCCTACTGCCCAAGAGGCCAAGGTCATGGACCACAGATTTCCTTTGGTTCCATAGCAGCAGATGCCACCCTGCACCAAGGCTTGCTCTCTCATCATGTGCCATGTGTACAAAAGGGATCAGCTTATGACTCCACAGCAGGCCAACACAGTGCCTTGTAGCTGTTGCCCACTCTTGCTAGAATGGGTTATTCCAAGCCCCATCTTCACAGGGGACCTATGGATTCCATGACATAGGCTGACTAAAAAGCTCATCCCCCTAGGGCTGGTGCAGTTTCCCCCATTATCTACCATAGTAAGAGGCTTTGGGACAAGTAGAGACCTGCTTGAAGACCCCAGAGCTGTTCCTTCTCAGACATGTCAGGCAGCTCCTGCTTTGTATGTCATGAGGTAGAGGTGCAGGGAGGGAGCCCCAAAGAGATGACAGAATCTGCCTTCAAGGGAGAGGCAGAGTTCTTCAGTAGACTGCGGGCAATGGGACTCTTTCTGATATCTTTGCTGAAAGGTCCAAGTTTTTCTGTCAGCTCCAAGCACAGTATTTGCCCGTGTTCATATGAAGGCTTCAGGCAGGTCTGGAACTTTAAGCCTCTTTAGTCTACTCTGACCTTGATCAAGGGTACAATGAGAACTAGAGAAGCAAATGCTGGGATAAAGTTGCTGAGAGAGCTGGTGAGCTCCATCCACCCATCCATTCATCTATCCATCCATCCATCTATCCATCCAACTGTTGAGCATCCATGACAAGCCAGGATTGGTGCTGGATGCTAGACATCCAGGGAAGAGGAAGCTGTGGTCTTTTCCTTCCAGCTGTCTTCCAGTGAGGGAGACAGCATTGCTTTGGACACAAGAACCTGGGAGCCCTACCTGAGATGGCTTAAATAAGAAGGAAAATGTATTATCTCACAAAATGAGAAGGCCAGAGGTCAAGAGGCATGCAGATCTGTCAACTAGGGCTCAATGGTATCATTGAGAACTCAGATTTTTCCCCCCTTTTTTCTGCCTGACTACCTTCTGAGTGCCTGCTGGGTCACCTCATGGTGTCAAGGTAGCGGCCACACATCCAGAGACTACAGGCCAGTACTATAAATAACTGAAGCATAAGAGGAACCGTTTCTTCTTGCAACCCTCTTCAAGAGAAGAGCCTTTCCCATAGTTCCCAGCAGATCCTCCCTTCAGCTTGCTTTGTCTAGCGTGGACCACATGTCCATGCTCAAATTAATCTGGCTTAGGTGAGTCAGAATTTATTTACCCTGAGCTGGAGGGGACATACCTTTCCTAGAGAGGTTAGGTATCTGATCAAATGGAGGATCTCTTTATCAAGAAAGAGGAGCTGATTATTGGGGTGGCTACTCCCAGTGTTTGTTGGCAACCACAGGAAAGATCAAGTATTTTGAATTTCTTCCCCCACCCAGAGCAGCATGGTAAAGCCATCCCCAGCTTTCTCTGCCCCCTGCTCGGCCTATTTGTTTTTGTCTCTGAACTATCTGCTTGGCCACAAACTGCTCTTTGTTTGTTATTCAAACTTGGCCAAGTGAAAACTTCCTGCTGTCACATTTTGTCTCTCCTTCTATCCCAGTCTTACACACACACACACACACACGCACACACACACACACACACACACACACACACAGAGGCACGATTCTCTCATCTAAATTTCCACAGTTATTCTGAACTCCACATCTTCTTGAGGCAATACCCCTCCCTGCCACAGACACCCCCAAATCCATTTCCCACAAGGTTTGCATTAGTAGACGTCTGTGAGCTTGTTTCTTCATAAACAATATACGGCCAAACAGCAGGCTTGACCTCAGCAAGAGAAAACAACACCAGAACATGTGTGTCTTCCCCATGGCCTGTCCAGAAAGAAGAGGCTTCCAAAGGCAGCGCTCAAGGAACAAAGCTGTTGTGCAGGGTGGGATCTATTGCAGAGACTGGGAGGTGTCTCAGTGGTAAAGGTCCTGCTCCATCCAGTCCAGGGGCAACATCTGTCAGCTGAATGCTATGGAGGGAACCAAAGGATCTGTGGAAAATGACTCAACCTCACTCAGTTGCTCATGCAAGAAGAGTCCGCCCTACCAGATGCAGCCCTGGGGATTCTGTGTGCAGCGTCCCTCCCTTAAGAGGTCTAGAGAACTTCCCGTGCCTCCTGCCACCCTAGAGTCAAAGTCAAGTCCTTCACATTGCACAGTCGTTGGCTCTGGGTACCAGGCTCTGCCTCCCTCCTTGTCTTAGCCAGTTCACATCCCTGGCTGCCTCAGCCCCAGACACACTGCCTGCTTGCTGCACTTTAAGTGGGCTGGGCCTATTCTCACTTCAGTCTCCTCTGCCTTCAATGCGCTCCTCCTCTCTTATCTCAAAAGCCAGTTTTTCAGGAAAATCTTCCTTGAATACCGGTAAGGAATAATCCTTCCACCTTTATTTGATTGATTTCCCTTTCATTGTCGTTGATTGGAAAATACATAGTTACTGGCTGATTTCTTTATTACTTCCCAGCCATAGCCCTGTGGCATCCGATCCTGTCAGATCTTGGAAACTAAGCAGGGTCGGGCCTGGTTAGTACTGGATGGGAGACCACCTGGGAACACCAGAAGCTGTAGGCTTGGGTGAAGGACCTGGCAATCCCCTCCCAAAAATCAATCTGCCATTGAAAACCCTATGAACAGCAGAGAAGCACTGACAATAGTGTTTCCCCTGTTGTACAGAGGGTCGCTATGAGTCGGATACCGACTCGACGGCACCTAACAACAACAACAATCCCTCCCTCAAGAATGTAAACCCTGTTGAGGGCAAGACTTTGGATGGTGTTGATCCCCACTTTATCTTAGGGCCCAGAACTTGGTCTGTAGATGGTGTTCAGGTATAAATAAGTTAATAGTATCTCTAGCCAGGCCACTTTTCTGGGATGAATTGGGAAGAAAAAGTACAGAAATGCGTTGCCAAAATGCCTGCTGGTTAGCTACCGTGGTCCATCCATCCTCTCACACCCCACCAACCACCGGGCTATGCCCTGAAAAGCTGAAAATGCCAGAGTGAGCTGCAAGAAGTAGACAGACTGTCTTGTAGAGGCTTCTCCTTCTCCTCCATTCTAGGGGTGATTGTACTTCGAAAGGGCTCCAGAAGTAGAAAAGGATGGGGGGCGGGACATGAAATCGCAATGGTATTATATCATTACTATGCCTAATAGTAACAATACCTACCCACTCCCTTGGCAACTGGAACTGTGCCATGTGGATGACATACAGGTCATTGTGCCCATTTTACAGATCAGGATGCTGAGTCTTGAGGAAGTTGAATGACTCGTCCAAAGCCGCAGCATTGGTAGAGAATGGAGCTGAGGTTGAACCCTTGTACTTCAACTGCAATGTTGCTACCTTGGACCTCCCTCTCTATACCTCTCCCTACCTTCAGTGTGGGGTCGCTGCAAGAATTAAATGAGATAACAATCAACCTGCCAAATTGTTTCCTAGCATGTTCAAAATAACAGCTCTACTGAGACATAATTCACATACAATAAAGGTCACCCTTTTAAAGTATACGATTCAGTGGTTTTTAGTGTCTTCTCAGAGCTGTATGACAATCACCCACTAACTCATTACCTCCCCCCCAATCCGTACATTTGCATTTTAGTTGACAGGAAAATACATTGTTACTGGCAATCACTCCAATTCCCTTCTCCCCCTAGTCCTAGGCAGCCACTAATCTACATTCTGTCTCTATGGGCCACAGGCTGGTGACCCTGTGGCATTAATGAGGGGGCCCTATGATTTCAGCTTTCCAGCACTGGGTGACCATGAGCCTGTGGGTGTTGGCCAGAGCTGGACAGAGAAGTCTCAGAGAAGACGTGAGGCCAGCATCTTCCCTAGCTTCCTGGATTGCAGCCCAGGCCTTTCCCATACCCCAGCAGGCCCAGCGCAGCTGTTTCTCTTCTGAACTTCTCGGTTTGTCTGATGACCTCCTCTCCTGGCACATCAACCAGCTTGGGGGTGCTCTGCAGACCCCTCAGGAACTTCTAGGAGAATCACGGTCTTTAGGATTTTACCTGAAATAAGAAAACCCTAGTCAGGCCCAAGACTGTTGGCCCTGGGTACCTCTCCTGACCTAGAGACTCTGGTGGGAGTGACCAGGCCAAGGCTGTGTGTCTCTCTCCTAATGCCAGAAATCCCCTCTCACCTGGGCACTGGAATCCAGGAGGAACAGGGGACAGTGAGTGGCAAGAGATTCCTTGCATTAGAAAGGATATCACTAAAAGGCAGTGTACAGTATGAGGACGGGGAAACAGAGGCAGGGTAGAGATCATGCAGGACCATTTCATGACTTGGGCACCAACTGGGCTTTCAGCATCTCCAGAACAATCAAGGCACAGGTGGGGACCGCATTTGCTGATTCCCCTCATCCTGATCCCCCACCCTTCTGCCCCAGAACCTCAGGCACCTGCCGATGGACCAGGGCTTCTCCAGCAGCAGAGGGCTTCGAACAAAGCAAGTATCTGGGAGTAGCAGAAAGCATCTTGTGCACCCAGCATTTGACTGCTTCTCCTCTCCTAGGAAAGGGGAGCTAAAGGATCGCCATGCAAAGCTGCTGGAGAACAGAGTAAGTCAACTATTATTATTAGGAAAATAAAACCCTGGAAAGCTACAACTTTTCTGAACCCTGCAAAACAGAACCCTGTTGAGTGAACCAAGAACATGGACAATGGTCAGTACAGAGCGCACAGACAGGCCCTGTGCTGTGTTGAGCACTACTTGTGTGTCAGCTCACTCCATCCTCATGCCAGCCTACGAGGGGGGCACAACTATGACCATCCGCACCTCATGGAGGAGGGAGCACCAATGGGGAGGCTGGGATTTGTCTGCAGCTGGGATTTTGCCAGCTCCCAAGCCTGCATGGAGAAGCCCTGGGCTGCAGCTACTTCCTAGCTGAGTGATTTATAAGGGACAGGCTCTGTGCACAAGTTAGTTATTATAAGTCATTGACGGGGCAGGAACAGGGGATCCCAGCCAGCAGCCTCTGCACTGACCGGTGGCTGAACCCAGGCTGGGCTCCCTGCCCTGGGAGTAGGGTGATGCCTGGGGACGGAGGGCCCCGTGTCCTCTCGGCTCAGCCCCATGGGAGCCTAAGGCCACCTTGCAGTGGGCTCTGCTGCAGAGTGGGCAGAAGCTGCTGCAGTGGAAGGTGGGATCCAGCAGGTCCAGGCAGGTCTGCCGAGGCTGGGCGCTCCGGGTGGCTGGGACGCCCCAGAGCGGGCGGGTGAGCACGTCCTGAGCGCGTAGGCCCCTGCCCGGGAGGCCCAGCTAATGACCCCGCACATTCCGGTCTGCAGGGCCCGGGAATTGGCTGAGGGCAGCCCCATTAGCTGGAATCCTCCTGATGCTCGCACATCAGAGTGAGGGGGGAGAAGGGAAAAGTTGAAAAAGAGCTAATTATCGCTTTTATCAGAGCGGTGGGTTGATGGGTCCTGCCCGAGGGCAGCTGGGGCTGCATTAAAGATTAAACGCCAGGTAGGGGGAGCGGAGCTTGTCATTCCACAGGAGGGAGGCCGGCAGGCTGCCCCATGGAGACCTGGTGGCTTGCGGCAGCCTTAGATCTGTCAGCCGAACCCTCTGTCCCAGTGCCCATTGGAGCCACATTCCACTAGGGGACTCCCGCAGCGCCCGGTGCTTCCGCTGCTGTGGAGAGGACAGCTGAGGTCCATGTCTGTTCCCTCAAGGGATGCAGGGTCGGGGAAAGCCTAATTACCCAATTGGTAGGTTTCCTGGCACCTGTCCTGGGGGACTTAATAACTCCCGTACGTCACCCGGTGACCTTGTGTGTAGAACCAACATCAGAATTATACCAGGCCTGGCAAAGACCCATTGTCAGGTGGTCTGACCCTTTTTGTTGTTACAGAGAGTGGCCCAAGGCCCCAAAAAGAAAGGGGACTCTGTCAATCACCTTGCTGGGTACTTATTCCTGCAAAGCTGTAAGTCGCTTGAGGATGGGGCTACATCTTCATGCTTGTCATCATGCCTAACAACGGAGGTCCAAGGAACTGGGCTTACAGCAAGCAAGGCTGGGGTGACTTCATGATGCCATTGCACCCCAGCAGTGTTTGGATACACTGGGCAGTCAATGAGCGAGTGTTGGTTGTATGGGTGATTAGAGTGTGGTGACCAGGAAGGCAGAGTAGGAATTCTCCAAGTCTCGGGAGCGAATTCACCAGCCATAAAGAATGGCTGTAGGTTATAAGGTCTTGAGTTACCAGGACAACCAAGACATGGGTGGGGATTGGGTTGCCCAGTGTCCCAAGCAGACTGACCAGTGTCCCAAGGCTGACTGCTGTGCTTGTCTAGCTGGGCTGGGCTTCATAGTTTGTGTCTTGATGAAGATGTCCCTCAGGACATTGCCACCTCCACAGAGCCATACAAAGCACGATAGGCACTGCCTCTCCCCACCAGGGAGCCGCAGTCCTGCCTGGCCAGCTTGGCCTTTCTAAGGACCTTCCCTTGCCCAGGAGAATGGATTGGGATCCTCGCTTCTTTCTCTTGCTGATCATTCTAGAAGACACTGGAAGCCAGAGCTTTTCCAGTTTGGTTCCTTCAACCTTTCAACTCCAGTCAGAATTTGATGAGTGTTGTCACCTCTGCCCGGGATGAGGACATCCCACAAATGACCTGTAGATAAAGACCTACCCAGGACAAAAGGGTCCTGGCCTTCCTTACCACACTTGGATACACTGTCCCACGGGAAGATACCCTCCACCCACAGTGATCTGAGCTAGACCAGCATCCTAGAGCCCAACAAATGCTTGGTGTGGGGAATGAGTGAGTCTGAGCAAGGAGCTGGGATTCATAAAGAACCCCAAGCTGGGACTTCACTGGCCACATGAATAGCAAGAGAAGCCAGCCAGCCTCATGTTGGTCGCCAGAACTCCTCACAAATGGGTGCTTCTAAGGAAGGTCAGGGAGACCTGGGCTGTAGAACCTGGAGCACTCATCACAAAGGTAATCAGCCTTTTGATCAGTTGTGTGGATATTTGATTATCTACAACTCCTGCTGGACTGTAAACTCCATAAAAACTTATGTTCACTGCTGAACACTCAGCACTTGGCCTGGCACACTGCAGAGTAAATATTTATTGAAGAAGAAAGAAGAGGAGGTGGCAGGGGTGGGGGTGAGAGAGAAGAAATAAGGGAAAAAGGAAAGGAGAAGAAGGAAGAGGAAGAATCTTTTTAGGAACTGAGGCAGACAGAGCTGGGCCTTGCCCACAAGCATCTCATAGTCCAATGGGAGAGAGATATGGATGATGGACAGGTGCCTACAAGGCAGGTGGGTGGTGGAGGCACAAGGGGGAAACAGACTGATGGTGGAAACTTAGATGAAGGCATGCTTCCCTCTGGGGAGAAGTGGGGTATCTTCTATGGCTGAGTCCCAAGGAGTTAGGTAGATAGAAGGAAGACAGTCATTCTTAGCAGAGCCAGCACAAGCAAAGGCACAGTAGTGCCCCATGGAGCCAGTATGCAGGGACAGGCTAAATGGCTCAATTGACTGGAGTGTGGATACTTTGAGAAGCACAGGAGATGTGGGTACAGGGTGGTGGCTGGATGGCAGGGAGGAACAGAGGAGGTAGAGACAAGAAGTGCAGTTTCTAAGCAAGAGACATATCCAGCTGCCAAAAGGAAAGGGTCTTTGAAGCTCTGAGGGCTGGCATTAGTTTCACTAGAAACATGAGCCAAGAAAGCTCGGTGGTCTCTGAAGCCCCTGCAGAGGATGGTCCTGTGGCCAGAATGAATAGGGCACAAAGAAAATCAACCCTGGTGGCAGGCCGAGATTGGGCTCTATGTGATGATATTTCTGGCTGGAAGGCTATTAGGCCAGATGGCCAGATCTCATGGTGGGATCATTTCCTTCTAAGTATTCTCTACAGGGAAATTGCCACCCTCCCAACTGAACTGAAGGGCTGGACAAGGAAGGTTGGAGGAGCCTAGATGAGGTCCCTCTGCTCTCTCCTTCCTAGTTGTGTGACCTTTGGCAAGGTACTACATTTCTCTGTGTCTCAGTTTCCTCATCTGTAAAATGTCCACTTCTGGGGCTGTGATGGGAATTCTACAAGAGGAGACGTGCACAGTTCCTGGCGCAACAGTGGGTCCACTGGAAGTAGGCATCAGAGTGATTGTCTGCCTCTAGTCCTTGCATTCAATGCCCTCCACTTCCTCTTACTCCTACTTTTCCCACTTTTGCATCTTCCTCTAAGACTTGCCCAGGGTTCCTGAGGGACCTTATGCCTGGTGGGATCCTCGGAACTTGTGGCAAGCTCTGAGAAGGGTCACTGGCATGATACCATCTGAAAGAGAGGTCACACCTGTAGCTATGGGCACAGAGGTTTTGCTGGTCGTCTCCCAATAGCAGGATCCCACAACCCTGGGACTCCTTTCAGACTGAGTGACCAAAATGCAGTGCCCAATGTGGTATTGTCTGTCCCAGGACACTGAGCCGAGTCTAGTGGTGGTAATTATGACATAATTTCAAGAGATTCTGCTCTCCGGCCTCCTGTGGCCATCCATGGAGGGACTGCTTCCCTTTGTCCCCCAAAGCAGCCCCTGCTTCATCAGCAGGAATCTGGGGAGTCCACCAAGAGCCCTTACCACCCTGCATTCTTCCTCCTGAAGCACCCTCCAGCTGGGCAGCCCCTGCCCCTCGTGGAGCACTTTAGGGAGAGATGGGAAACCACAAAAATGTTAAGCTGAGATGAAGGAACGTAATGGGCTCTAATCTGAACTGACAGCAGCATTATTAGCCAGCAAAGGGCTGCAGGAGCAGCGGGGATGGGCAGGGAGGGAAGGGAAGAGGCAGAGAGGGATGAGGAACAAAGACTCCACAGACCTGAGAATGAGGCAGGGCATGTAGGGTGAGATGCTGGCAGAGTTGGGGCAGCGGCATGACAGGGCTACCAGGTGGCCATGCGTCACGATCACAGAAATAACAGCAGCTAAGCCTTGTTTAGAGCAGACCGTGTGCCATGCCCTGTTCAAAGCCCTCTCGGTAGTGATGAACCCCTCACCAACACGTGTTACTGCCCGCATTTCCCAGGTAGCATAGAAATCGAGGCACAGAGAGGCCTGTCAATGAAGAATGCAAGGCTGGAGCCTGGCTGCTCACGGAAACCTTCTTCAGTTCTCTAGAGGGCAAAGACAAGGTTCCTCTTAGGAGTCAAGGAAAAGCAATTAACACTTTCATGATAAAGACAGGTTTGAGGGCTGCCTGGAGTGCCTTCCTCCAGAGTCTAGAAGGGAAGAGAAGACCTGCTCTCACTAGCGACAGCACAAGGATGGATGCTGGGGCCAGGGGAATGCGGGGGAGAAGGGGGCTCAGAATGCAGAGGTTGGAGGTCTTAATTAGCCTTTTAGGAGTCAGAAGTTTCATTGAGTCTTTTAGCGGCCACAGTTCCATTTAGTCAACAAGGTCCAAGGCCATGATGGCTGATGGTTGGCTAGAACTCACCAAGGCCACGATGGAGCTATAGGTTAAGATGTGACTTCCGAGCCAGGTGTGGTGGCACACACCTGTAATCCCAGGAGCTCCAGAAATGGAGGCAGGAGGATCACAAGTTCGAGACCAGAGGCAGTCTGCGTAACTTAGTGAGACCTTGTCTCAAAAAGTAAAAAAAAATGGGCTGAGGGTGCAGCTCAATGGTACAGCACTTGCAAAGCATGCAAGTACAAGGGCCTGAGTTCAAAGCCCAGTATTGCAGAAAAAAAATAAAAAAAAAAAAAATAAAAGATGTGACTTCCACTTTCTTCCAAGAAGGGAGAGAGGGGACATGATCACCAGCACTTCCTGCGGGACTAAGATGGTCACAGCCCAGAAGACCTAATCCAAAGGGGATCCTTTCTACCCATCCTGGATTTAGATGTGGTCAGCTACGGACTATCTGACCTGCCTGGAATTCAGATTCCCCAACACTGAGGGTTCTAAGCTTTGGACATGCATAAATTCCAGTTGTGCTTTGCAGGCCCTGCTGAAGCTGAAGAAATGTCTCTCTTCCTACCCCAGGGAAGATCTGAGCAGCCAAGTAGAGACGATTTGAGGCACAAGATCTATGCTTAGGAGTCAGGAAGTGGCTGAGTGGCCAGCCTGACAGGGTGACCTCATGAAGGTCACTTAACTTTTGCACATCTCAATTTCCTCATCCGTAAAATGGGGATAGTGATTGTCGTGCCTCACTCCTGGTCGGATGATTGCAAGGACAAGGAGTGAACCCCTGAGACCCGCTCTGCCCAGTGCCAGGCTTATCACTTCTGCTCAGAAGCTGTGGTTTTCATCACCATGAACGCTCTGCTGCCTGAGGTCTCTGGCATGAAGAGGTTCTTTCCCTTCCCAGCATGGGTAGGTTTTTTCGGCCAATGTCAGTAGATGAATTACCAGATCATCATGGGTTGTTTTGGTCCCATGTTTTTAGAAGAACCATGGGCTCCTGTGAACAAGGCACCCTGAGCTTTGACCTTCTCTCTGCCTTACTGCCCCCAGGGCTAGGTTGGTGGAAACCATAAACACTGTAGCAATGGTAGGCGTCCCAAAGGCCCAACAGCATTAGGGTCCCCTCCCCCAGCACCTGCCCATGACAACAACCATAATTGAGGAATAGTAATAACAATGGCCACCATGCAAGAAACACATCCTATGTGCTAGGCACTTTCTAGGGCCTCCCTCTAATCCTCTCAGCGACTCTGCAAGGCTGCTTTTATCACCCTGTGCCACAACTTTGCACTGACACCTGCCTCCTCCTCCACTCCCACTCCCCACTTGGTCAACGCATCCTTAAGCTTCAGGCGGTGGCTGGGCCCTCAAGCCTCTGGGGAGCCTCCTCTGCCTTCCCTAGGCCAAGTCTGCACCTCCCTCCCCACTAACGTTCCCATAAGTCCCCTCATCTTGCCACTCATTAAAGTTCATCATGCTCTATTTTTACTCTTATTTATTTATTCATTTAGGGTGTGTAACACATTTTTATGGTTCAGAATTCAAAAGCAACAAGTAACACAATGAAAATTACTCTGCTCTCCCACCTCCCTTCCCAGCCACTAAGTTCATCATACTGAATAGTGGTAACTTGTTTATCTCTCTCTGTCCTTAAAGAGCAGAGACTATGGCTGGCTTATTAACTACTTCACCCCTAGGACCCAGTACAGTGCCTGGCATATAGTAGGAGTACTAGGTTACTACCTGTCCATCCATCCACCATCCAAGAGACTCAAATTGAGAGATATGGATATATAGTTGTTTTTGTTTGTTTGTTTGTTTTGTACTTGAGTTGAACCCAGGGCCTCATACTTGCATGCTTTGCAAGTGCTGGACCACTGAGTGGCACACCCAGCCCACTTTTTTACTCTTTTGAGACAGGATCTTGCTAAATTACACAGACTACCTCTGGTCTTGAACTTGCGATCCTCCTGCCTCCGCCTCCCCAGCCACTGGGATTATAGGCGTGTGCCACCACACCTGGCTTATAGCTATTTTTTAATGAATGAGGCTCTGAGAAGATAGATGACTTGCTTATTTCAGTGAGGACTCTGTTTATCTATTAAAGACTACCTGGCCTTTCTTCTTGGACATTTGGCCATCCTCAGTGAACTAGATTCTGATTTTATTTATCATGTGTGACTTTTAAATGGGAACCTAAGTAGTACCCCTTGTTAATTACCATAAAGTGAAGAACCAAGTATCAGAAAATGGAGCATCACCACACCATAGGCCTCGGTGCCCCCAGTCCTCACCCCATTTCAACCGTACCATAACATTGCACTAAATGTGCTCCTGCTGCAGCTGAGTTCCCCTTTGGCCCCCTTTCAGCTCATCTATGAATCTGGGACATCTTCTCTGGCTTTGCCCTCTCTTGGCTGGGGCTGTGGTGCTCTGAGACAGCAGCTGCAGAAGTTTGGATAACACTAACGCTTGATACCATACAACCAAGGTGTGATGGGTGAAGGCAGCTTTCTTGTTGGGCCTCTACACCAGCCGATCTGGCCATGTCTCTCACTCTGGCCCAGGCTGAGGGACAAGTACACACAACTGTGGGTCCTCTGAAGAGCTGGAGGGAAAGGCAACAGGAAGATGTGTGTCTTGGGAAAGCAAGTGGACCTGACAGGAAGAGACCACTTTGGGCAGGGGTTTGGCCCATGCACCGTCTCTGCCAGGAGCCCAGCAGGCTGTTTTCCAGCTGGGTCTGTTTGATCCCTTTTGTGGGAGATCCATAGGCAAGCTTCTGCATAGCCCCGCTCCCGATGGCCAAGGTAGCCAGGGGTTCTGGGAGGTGTGAAAAGGAAGAGAAAGGGAGTGAGGAGAAGAAAGGGAGGAGTGAAAAGGGCAAGGAGCCTGCACAGTGAGGAGCTAACATGCCAGAGAGGGACAAAGTGTCAGCTACAATAGGATGCCTGCTTTGGCTGGACACTGCTGGTAAGGGAAGTGGGGATGGAAGGGATAGTATGAAGAGCAAGAGTCACAAGTTCATTTATGCATTTGTCTTTGCATTAATTCATCCAATAAAAGAAAGGATTCTAATATTGAGAGATGATTCTGAATGGAAGTATACGCAAAATGCTAAGGAAATATATGAGGGAACCAATAACTGATGGTTTGTGGGAGTGGTGATGCTGCAGGATTAGGCAAATTTCACTGGACATATTTAAGTCCAGACCCAAAGCAAACATGCCAGTCCCCTAGTCCTTCAGTTCTGTGGCCCAACTCTTCCCAAACCTCCAAATCCCACTGCAGCTATTGCCATCACTGAGTCCTACCCCTGCCACATAACTGCTATGTGACCTCAGGCAAATGATCTAACTTCTCTGAGTCCTAGTTTGCTCAGCCATAGATTAAGGATGATACAAACCTGGAGGGCCGTCATGAGAACTGAATACAATAACGCAGAAGAGAGGCACCTTGCAGGGTGCCTGGCACCTGTGTAGAAAATGCTCAAAGCAACTTACTGTTGCTATTGTCAATAGCAGCTGCAGCAACTACTTCACTTACAAACTGCAGTCCTCTGTCTTTGCGCTGAGAGGAGAGCTCAGGCCGTTTCCAGCATCCCCCATCACTGGCCCCCCGGCCCTTGGGGAAACATGAGAAGCTGAGCTGGAGGATCTTATGTGTGCCCCCCACACCCCTTAATCCTTCTTGAACTTGGGGTGGGGGTGGGGTGGGGGGCGGCACCACTGCCACACCTGCGTGGCTCTGACATCTCCCGCCTCTGGGCAGAGAAAGCAATTTCAGAAATGACATGTTGCCAACAAGCAGAAATCAGCTTGTGAATTAAAATGTGTCGGTGTCAGGTGACCCCAGGCTTGGAGGGCTGGCTGCATGAAGACAGCTGAGATTAGAGGCTGTCAGCTTCGGGAGGGGCTACATGGGAAGGGTGGCAGGACCCGGGGCTACCTTTGCTCCCCGGGCCCTTGGCTGCCACGGACTTGTTCAGACGGGGGGCAGGAATTCGGACACCAGGTCAGGTCTGTCGTGGCCACTCTCCATGGCAGGGGGCCAGGTGGGGGGTCCGGCTAGGCTCCCCTGAGACAGCGCCAGTGTAAACACACTAATGGGCCCAAAAGAGCCATGGAGGAATGTGGGCCCCACAGCCCCTGGGGATTCAGGAAGGATGGGAGCAGAGGGGGCTGAGATACCCAAGAGGCTGGCCCTGCAGGTATGCAGGGAGGTGAGTGACGAGGAGGGCCTAGCGAGAGGGGAGGACAGTCCCACCAGCCACACTGAATCTGTGCAACTCTCCAGTGCCCTATCTCATGTCCCAGGCCTTGGTGCCAGTGGCCCTGATTGCCTAGGGAAGCGGCAGGTAGGGGGCCATTTAGGACCCAGCCCTGCTATTCACTGTGGGGCATTGGGCAAGGAACCTCCCTGAGTTCAGTTTCAATGAGATGGGGCTCATGGCTTTATGAACCCCTAGGATTGTCACTATGATTAAACGGGGGGGGGGGCAAGGACATGGCCCAGCACAGGAGCACCTAGGTGGTCAGCCCACACAGTAGCATCTCTCCACTCCAGTGATCTCTTTCCTTGCCTGTGACCACCCTGAAGGCTGGACCTAGGTCTCACCAACATGGCACCCCAGCACTCTGTCACATGCCTAGCGTACCCTAGGTGACCAATCGGTGTTGGCTGTGTGAGCGACTACGAGCGGAACAGGGTGCAAAGGAAAGAATAGGAAATAAAGGGGGTACGCAGGGGACCCTGCCCACCTTCTCTGTCCCAAATGGCTCCCATCTCAGGTCCTCGCTCTAGTCTTTTGCAGCCTTTCTTCTGGAACAAGGCTTGGGCAAGCTATGCTCAGTGTTGAGCTGGTGCCCATATTTTCCCAACTGGAGAGTGGGGTTGTGGGGAGATTGTTCCATAGGTCTTTAGGAATATGGAGAGTAGGGGAATTGACCTTGGGGCCATCTCAGAAGCTCCAGGGCTTAGGGTCGACATCATCACATTCCACAGATCCAAGAAGGGCTGTAGAAGGACTAGCAGAGAGGGAGTCCTTAGGGACAGTGAGGAGGGGGCAATGGTATTGAGTCTCTGAGGTGCAAGGTGGGCTGGGGTGGTTGAGAGCAAGCCTATCTCACAGTTTCAAAAGAGGAAATCTCCACCCCACCCTGCTGCCAAATCCACAGGGAGAAGACCTGGCTCCTCAGGCATGAGAAAGGCCTGAGATTGAACCCTGGCCCTGCTACTTACTCTGCAAATCATTTAAGCTCCATGAACCTCAGTTTCCTTATCTGTAAAATTCTTAGCCCACGGGGTAATTGTGAAGATGAAAAGTAATGCCAGGTGAGTAGGGGAGAGAGGAAAGCTCTTCATAGGAGAATTGGCAACTGATAAGTAGCAGGGGAGTCAGAATTAGGAAGTCAGCAGTTGCCCATCAATTTGGACAAGAGTCACCAATGGATGCTGAAACTATTGGGTATTTAGAGGAACAGGATATTCTCAGTCACAAGCACTGGCCTGCAGAGGAATCATGAATCACAAAGGGAAAAGGATAACTTTGCACTGGGGAGATCTGGTGGCAACCTCAGGAACCAAGTGATGAAATTGAGCATCATTAACCCTGGGACAAAGTGCCATCCTGTGGCTCCTCACAACATGCACGGGGAAGGACACATACTACCCAAGCAGCATTATGCCAAAATGTCAACCTGAATCCAGTTTCATGGGAACAAGCAGACAAACCTCAACTGAGAGATATTCCAGAAGACTTCTGGCCCCAACTCTTCCAACCATCAATGTCACAAATGCAAAGACAGCAGGGAGTCTGCTCTAGAGGACACAGGGCTGCAGAGATTTGACAGCCGAGTGCCTAGTCTTGAGTGGACCCCAGAGCAGGAGAAAAGTATTATAAAGGACATTTTGAAGGCAATTTGGAGAAGCCTGAACATGGACAGTGTCATAGAGAGCATCATGTCAATGTTAAAGCTGCTGAATGAGATGACAGCCTTGTGGATCTGTTGGATGTTGCTCTTGTTCTAAGGAAACCCATGATGAAGTAAGTATTGGAGTGTCTTGAAGTCTGTAAAATGCTCACAAACAGTTCAACCAAATGAGAGAGAAAGGGAGGGGGGAGAGGGATACTGAATGTTTTTTAAAGGGGGGGATTCCGTGAACCCACCTGAGGACTGTCTCAACAAGCCCTGATCCTGTAGGAAGAGTGGCAGCTTTGGCTTCAAGCAGCTGAAGTGGAGAGGCCTGAGGGCCTGTTTGGGAGCCAGTTTAGGGGCAGGAGCAAAGAAGACTTGGATGGGGAAGGGAAGGTTGAAGGCAGCATAGGGTGGAAAGTACACGGAAGACAAAAGACCTAGGTTGGCTTGCTGACGATGGGGTCTTCAGCACATGGCTTAACTATTCTGTGCTTCAGTTCCCCTCGCTGTGGAAAGGGAAGACGGTATCCAGCGGGTGAGGCTCAGGTGAGAAACCCCTTGACAAACTGGAGCCAGCTCGTGTGTGTGGAGCTGGCTATTGTTGCTTAGAACCAGCTGGAATCTGGACCCAGGAACAGGTTAGGACGGGGACACAGGTAAATGGGGTGCCCTCAGGGCTGCCTCCCTCCCTGAGGACCCCAGGTGAGGCAATGTGGCCCCACAGGGCTGAAGAGCTGGGTAGGGCAAGTCTGGGCTGGGAGATATGAAGGCTCTGCTGCCCTTGCTCAGAAAGGCCCTGCCTTCCCAGGAACCGCGGGTTCCCAGAGCACTCTGGGAAGGCAGTGAGGCTGGAGGGACTCTGGGGTTGACATGTGCATGGCCCATACCATTGCACAGCCATGTCTTTTGTTTCTCCCATCATACCACAAGTCCCCACAGGCACCCACTTTGCCTTTTCCTGCTCCCACCTGTCCCATGTTGCTGGCCCCAGAGAAAAGGCTCTGCAAACACTTATCAGCTCCAGCGGGCACCCAGGCTCTGGCCTGGTCTGACTCGGTGTGTAACCTGGGTTGGATGATGACCTTCTTTTAGGCCTCAGTTTACCCAGGATCCATTACATGGAGTGATCTGTCTCTGCCCTACCAACATGAGGAGACAGCAATGCAGGAGAGGAAAGAATCCATGCTTTGGAAGCTGGCAGATCCACGTTCAAATCCTGGTACCACTGCTCACTGATGGCAATCGGGAGCCTTCCCACTTACAACCTCCGTTTCCCTGACACCATGGGTGGTAGTGTCCACCATGCAGGGTTATTGTGATAAATCGAGACAAAATAAGCACAAATAACCAACATGTAGTTTACTGGTTTATTGACTTTCTCCCCTAACAGGGTGTTGGCCCCACAAGTCTGGGATTTGGTCTCACGCTGCTGCACCGTAGCACCTACACTGATGCCTGACATTCAATAGGATCCACCTAAAAGAATCACTGGATAAATGAGTGGATGTACAGGCACTGGGTCAATGACAGCTCCCACTGATTCTGAAATGTGCTGGGACAAAGCAATGGAAGTTCACGGTTGTTAGGAAAGGACACTTTGCAAAGCAGGACCTGACCTTCAAGGCTGCCATCGTCTGTGTGGCCATCTGTCTGCCAGGCAATGGGGAATGCCAGGGCAGCTGGGCTCATCCAGACCAGGGGAAAGTTTTTACATGACAGTCAAGCAGGAGATTCATGAATGAGGAGGGCAGGGGCAGGGGGACATTGGGCAAATTAAGGGGCTGCTGTGCAGCCTGTCTAGTAGGGCTCCCCAGTGCTAGCTGTCTGCAGCCAGGTGGCAATGCATGCCCAGTTTGCCAGTATGATTGATTTGTCAAGAAACAGCCAGAGATCCAGTGGAAAACAATTCATTTTTTAAAAGAAAACACAAATGAGATCAAATGAAACTCATCCATGGGCAGGGAGGGGCCCAGTGGTGGAGCCTGATTGTCTTGGGGAATATGGACAGAAAGACCCCATGGAATGACCTCCATGGGGTATTCATCTCTCCAGGCCTCTCAGGCAGTCCCAGTCCCTGAGGTATGGGACTCTGCTTGCAGGAAATGCTGACATGTCATTCAGATCCAAAAGGCCAGGGTCACATACAGAGAGGAAAGGAGCCACTTCCATGAGTTCTTGGGCTCAGTGGCTCTCTAGGCTTTGACCCCCACGTTCAGGGGAAGTTGGCTGTCACAGTGCCTGGCTCATGGAGCTGTTCAGCAAGCGCAGCCCTTTATCCCTGGGACTCATCTGGGAAATGGGCACAGTAATGTGGCCCCACCCACCTCACAGGGATAAAGGGGAAATCAAACAAGATTAAAGAAGTAGAAGTGTTTCTGAAAATAGAAAGTGCTTTACAAATGCCAGGTGGGGCCATCCTTGATGTCATTATTATGAGGGACAAAAAACCTTTTCCAGAGCAGAAGAAGGGGGCCTGGGACCCAGAGGGGCAGAGAATCTATAAGACTTCACAAGCAGGATCTGGATCCAGCCCAGCAGGGCTCATCATAGAGGGGGCATGTGCTCACCAGCTCCGAGACAGACCGTTGTGGGGTGCAGGAGCACACATAACCTCCCCCAGCCACCTGGCATCCAGCTCAGGGGGGCACCCCATGGGGACCAGGCTGTATCTCCCCAGTCAGAGGCTTCTGGGGAAACACAAGGACCCCACCTGTGCTGTCCACAAAACAGAGAAACGATATAAATAACATAAATACTTTCCCATATATCTTAGCTATATAAATTATTCTTTTGCCCTAAAAACTATATATGTGAGGTAGACAAAAATACCCTGTGAGTATTTCCCTTAAAGCTGCAGAATAAGGGGTTAGTGGTGTCTCTGGTCCTCAGGCACCCCAGCAGGACTGTGGTAGATCTTTAGGGGTAACTGGAAGAGAAGGGGCTGAGACTAGGGAAGGAGAGGCAGGGAGAGGGCTATACCCGAAGGATCCTACAAGCTCAGGAAAACGCAGCACCTGTATTGGGCCAATGACCTGGGGTGACTGTGTTGGTGGCCAGCCACGGGCTAGGTCCTCCAAGTCTGCCCTTTATCCTCCTGCACCCCCCAGCCATGGAGTCAGGGTGATAGATGGCGTGGTGGTAAATCAGGGTACCCCAGCCTATTTCCCAGGTTCAAGTTGGCTCCCACAGTGCTTGGTCCATGGACACATCCAGTCAATATTCATGGAAAAATTCTCTTCCATGTGACTTTGAGCACAGCCCTCTGTCTCTGGGCATCGTCTGGGAAATGGGCAATGTTCCCAAGCCCCTCTTTCTCTCTGTGCAGCCTCTGCTGCCTTATGCCCAGGGCTGAGCCAGGGCAGAAGCAGAGTGGAGGGTCACAGAAGAGCAAAACATGCATCAGACTGGTGGAGAACAAGTCTCCCAGGCAGTGGGGAAGTAGAGAACACTAGGAAACCAGCCCTCAGCCCTTTTTTCTCTTCCTGCCAAGATGTGGCTTAATTTCTTGGGTCGGCAAAGTTATTCTCATGATGAATCTTAGGTCCGTATGGCTCATTGGGGCCCCTGCCATCGGTGATCCTTCCAACACTTCCAGGCTACCCTGAGCCACTGAAGACAAGGTGGCCCCTCCTGGATGGTGGAGGTCTCAGTCACGGCTCTTCTTCCTGGAACTGGTATCAGTGAGGTTGCTGAACATTGGCTGATCCCAAAATTTCCTGTTCCAGCGGAGGGGCTGCAACCCTGGGTTCAGGGAGGAAGGAAGCCTGTAGCGGCCAAGGGCTTCCAGAAGGAGGTCACTTCCTCCCTGCTGGCCTCGGGTCTTGCTCTAGGGAAGCACGTGGCCTCCCACAGAGTGACCCCAGTGAGGTCTTCGTCCTGTGCCAGAGAGATGTGTGCTGCTCTGTGGGAAGCCTACGCCTGACCTGGGCAGCGTGTGCATCCACGTGTGCCTAGGCACGTGCACTGGTTTCTCTTGTTCTTGCACCAAGAATCTCAGGACAGGGCACTGGAAGTGGCTACAGGATCCAAGGAAATTAGCAAAGTCACTTGTCCACCTCAGGTAGGAGTCCAAGTTATGGCAAAGTCAGGGGTCATTGGTAAGTAAAGGGGGCCACCAAGGAGGAAGGCTTAGCAAAGGCTTGGCCAGGGCAGATGCCTGCATTAGACAAGCAGCTGTAGGGGGTAGAGGTGGAACCAGAATCGTGGCTCACAAGCCAGTGGTTCTCCTGTGTCACCACCGTCAGCAGGTGTAGGGACCCTCACAGCCCAGTGGACTTGGCCACAAGGAATTGGCAGAATACACTCCAGGGCAGGCTGAAACTTGGAGCTTGCCACATCACTGCCAGGCACCAAGATGCTGCCACCCTCCTCTGGGCTGCCATGGAAGGTTCCTTTGCCCACCAGGGAAAACAGAGGGGTCACTGTCTCCTTGCCTCACTGCAAGTACACAGTCCCACTGCGGGAAGTGGCTCCTTCACCCATCTTCTCTGCCTTTGGGGGGTCTCAGTGGGCAAAGGTGAGTGGCTGTGGGTGATTCAGCTTTTGAGATAATAGGGCCTCAGTATAGGTGTATTTGTAAAATGAAATCCGGGATATAGGGCTCCAGGGCCTGGGTAGGAGTGGGGTTCACCCAAGCCCAGAAAACTTTCCCTATTCTGAATAAACAGCTCCTACTGCAGTGTCCAGCACAGCAAAGTCACCAGAGTAGGGTAGCATGTGGCATCCAGCACTCACTACAATCTGGAGCAGGGCCAGAGGACCAGCCTAACCCTCCCTGCTGGGCGCCTGCCTGTGCTCCCAGTGGCTTGCTAGATCTGGGCTGGGTGTCCTTGGTGACTGAGAGGGTGGGATGAGCCTTTCCTCCCGGGCACAGCCTCCCTCAGGCCCTCCTGTGGGCCTCCCTGGATTCCCTCCTCATCCTTCCCCAGCCTGCCCTATGGGGCTTGGAGGCAGGGCTTTGCTTCTCTCCACTGGGTGTTGGCTGAACTTCTGTGGAGGGAGGGGAGGGGAGCAGCACTGGCAGATGGCACGTACGTCAGTGTGTGCTCATATCTGCGAGTACCCACGCAGGGGGGCGCTGGGAGTCATGGTGGCAGAGTGGCTGGCTCACCTGGTGTGACCTAGCGCTTGCAGGTATACACGAGCTCCTGCTGTGCGCACTGCTGGCACTCCACATAGCAGCACCACTGCACCTGGCAGTGGCAGGAGAAAGCCACCAGGCGGCTCTGGGTGTCATAACCCCGCCCGCAGCACAGGCTGCTGCAGCTGGCCTCCCGGGAGCACACCCTGCCTGCCGTGCCTGGAGAGTACTTGCTGGGCCGGCAGAAGCTGGGGGAATCCTCCATGTAGACTAGGTCCCCGGGCCGAGGTGCCAAGCCCTTGGTGGGGCCACCTGGCTTGGTAGGGGCCCACAACTCCAGGCGGCCCAAGGCCTCGTTGGTGGCACTGGACACCTTGACAGCTGAGTCATAGCGTAGCTTCAGCACCTGGCCTGTCTCGCGGAACGGGGAGAGCTGCTTCCAGCAGGTGCGCACAGCACAGGAGCCTGACACGCCATGGCACTTACAGGTGGTCCTGAGACCGCTCTTCACAGCCTGCGAGGAGAGGCAGGGTGGAAGCCAAGTCAGTGGGCTGGGGCCCCACAGCCCAAGCCTGCCCTGGAGTGCCAACCATGGCAGAGCAGGAGGATGAGAAGGAGGTGGGAAGGCTCATGTGAGGGGGACGAACAGAGCCTCCATGCAAACTAGTAAAAAGCTCCCCTTCCTCCAGGCAGCGCACACCTCAGTGAGGGCAACATGGGCCAGACCTCAGCCCCAGCTCCTCCTGTTGGCCTGGAGTTCTTACAGAGTACCCAGCCTGCACGACCGAACAAGGCAGCCCTGACATATACAACCCAGTCATGAGGACACAGAACACAGAGTTCAGTTTCCTAAAGAATTGAATTACTGGCCTCACCCTTCCTTCTCACCCCAGTAGACCTGGAGTCTCATTACCCTCAGTTCTCCCATGACTGCTATGACCTTAGCTAAATCCTCCCTTTCTCTGGGCCTCTTTCATCTTTCACACCAATAAAATGGAGAGGGGGTGGGAGGTGAACTAGATCAAGGTTGTTGACTGATTTTAGCTTTGTGCTTGGAATGGAGACCCCTCTCCAAATATGTTCTTGCTTCACAAAGGCCTGGTGCCAAGCCTGGTTCCACTGCTGCCCAGCCACCAACACACTCAGGAGGCTGGGCATGGGGGCGCATGCCTATAATACTAGCAACTCAGGAGGCAGAGGCAGGAGGATCACAAGTTCAAGAGCGAGCAGGGGCAGCCTGCACAATTTAGTAAGACCCTGTCTCAAGCTAAAAAAATATCAGAAAAGCTGGGGCTATAGCTCAGTGGTGGATCGATTGCCTAGTATGTGCAAGGACCCAGGTTCAACCCCAAGTCCTACAAAAGAGAGAGGCGGGTGGAGAGAGGAATAAGATACTTAGGTCTCTTCTCTACTTCTTCTGTATCTCTGGAACCCAGAGTAGTCCAGAGTAGACGCTTAAAACCCATCAGGTGAAGGAAAGAAGCTCATCCTGGGAGGGCTGTGTGTCAGGGGTGGGGTGTTGGCCTCCTGAAGACCTTGCTCCCTGACTCTCCACTCTGCCTGGGGGTAGCACCTTGGGCAGCTGGGCACACGCTCACCTTGATGCCCACAAGGGTATTGTGGGCGTCAGTCCGCGCTCGCAGGTCCTTGCTTCCTCTCTTGTGCCCCAGGAAGTTGCTTAGGAACTTGGTACTGTACTTGAGGTTGTCGCCACACACGCCCCACTGCCATGCCTGCCGGCTCTCCAGGCCCGGGGAGTCATCGCAGGTGCAGCGCTCCATGCGCCCTGCGCTGCAGGCCCGGGCCAGTGTGTGCGTGAGGGCGGCTGAGGACACTGCGTACAGGAAGGCTGTCTCCTTGAACCCTATGTGGGGAACCCAGGTATCAATAGGGAAGAGGAAAGGAAGCCCCAGGAGCTGCCTGCTGCTCACTCAGGATAGGAGCAGGGAAGGGGGTGCCCCAGTGAGCCCAAGGACACAGCTTGGTGCTCATGCTACAAGTTCCCACTTAAATGGAACTTCCAGACTCACAATGTATTCTGTGCCCAGACCCCCAGAAGGCAGCAGGACAGGGGTCACTGACTCCAGCAACAGATACAATTGCTGTGATGCAAAGAGAAGTGACTGGGGCACCTGGGGAAGGACAAAGCTGGGGCTAAACAGCCATCCTGACTCTAAGAGCATGTGCCAAGTTGGACCAACCCATTTCCAAGGTCCCTGATCCCCTGAGATATACCTTGTGAGCTGTGGACGTCCTCTACTTCCTGAAGCCTCTCATTCTCTGCCACCCACTCTGGAGTTGACCCAGTGGGTCTTCTGCCTGACTTGCCCCAGTCTGATCATCCCACCCACTGCTAGGAGCCCTGATAGCTTGTGCCACTGGGGCATGGGCTCCCATGAGCTCACTATCTCCTCCTGCCCACCACCATCGCTGAGGTGCTGGCGACACTTTGAAAGAGAGAGAGAGAGAAGTGGGCTGCCAGCTCTGCCCCAGACCCTCCCCTGCCCTGGAGAGCAGCTGGCCTAGGAGAAGGCTGGCTTCCCCTTTCACCATCACTGTGTTCTTGCTAAAGTCCCCATTGTAGCCTTTCTACTTGGGGATGGAGTCACGGGAAGAGCTATTTTCTCCCTTCTAGACAGGTCTGCAAAAATGGGAAAAGGACCTGGCAATCCACTTCTGAGGCAACCCTGAAACAACCAGCCATTGAAAACCCTATGAGGGTTGCTACGGGTCAGACACAACTCCATGGTATCTAACAGCAGCAATAACAGTGCACGTTCCAAGGGCAAACAGGTCGTGTTCAGCTCTGTCCCTCCAGTGCCTAGGCCACTGCCTGGCTCACCCCAAGCCATGAACCTTGAGCAGGTGGATGGCAGGGGAGGCCTGGAGGGAGGGGGGTGGGAAGCAGGGCCATTAATGGATGTGATGAACAAAGAGACAGATGAGTGGGTGGACAAATGCATCAGCCAGCCACGAGCATTTGGGCCAGTCACTAATGGCCACCATCCTTACGTGTTCCTGTGAGTCAGATGTTCACGTGTGTGTGGAGGCCCAGGGAGCTGGCTGGGGGCCACTGGTGGCATCTACGGACTGTGTCTCTTCTCCTGTGTCATCCTTGCTCCTTGGCTCCCTCCAACCCAAGTTGGAGTAGGCTTTGACCCACCCTTGCTAACTCCCTGGGGGCTCTTCATGCTTGGGGCTCTGGCATGGTAGCCAGGGCCTGGTAGCCAGGGCAGCCCTCCCTTCTCCTCCCTTCTCCTCCCTTCCAGCCCTCCTGAGTCCTCCCCCTCCCCACAGCCCTCCCTCCCTCGCAGTCCTCCCCACCTCTCTTGAGCAGGCCAGTCCTCCCCTCCAGGCTGCAGTTCCAGCGCTCATGGCGGAACTGGAACTGGCACTCAAGCAGGCTAAGCTGCGCAGCATCCCGCAGGGTCTCAGCCAGGCCAGGCTCCCGCCGGCAGAGCTGCTTCTGGCGACGGGACAGCTTCAGCAGGTCACACTGCTTCAAGTGGGTGCCACCCTGTGCTGGGGCCGCTGCAGTGCCCAGGCCTGGGAAGGGTGTCAGGACCTCTTGCCCGGTCAAGCTGCAGAGGGTGAGAAGGAAGGTGGTGAGCCGTGGGGGTCATGGCAGGGGAAGATGAAGGATGACCATCCCAGAAGATGTGGGACAGGTGAGGAGAGGGGCCTTCTTGGGGGCTGCACTTATTGACCTTTTGGGTAGCAGGACAGCCCCACAGGGGTTATGTCCCCATCTTACAGAGTAGGAAAGGTGTTTGTAAGGAGGATTAGTGCAGAACCTCAACCCCATCTTTTCCAGATTCTGATTTCTGCTCTTCTTGCCCACTCTGTTTCCCAAACTTGCCCACTTAGAAAAGCAATTTGGGGTGCTTATTAAAAAAATGGATTCCCAGGATCCACACTTGGTGGTTCTGATTCTATTGGTCTGGAGCAGGACCCAGGGAGCTGTATGTGTGCCATGCTTCCCAGGCAGCTGCTATGATCAAGGCAGTTCAGGAAATAGCACACGTAACATTGGTCAGATCGCTACTCATCTGGCCATTTGGTGCCTGATACAAATAGATGCTTGGGGAATAGAAGGAAGGAAAACAGGAAAAAAAGAGAGGGAGGAAGGGGAGGAGGAAGATAGGCAGGCAGGAAGGTAAGGAAGGTCAGGCTGACAGATGGTTGGATGAAGGTGAACCCCAGACTTCTTGTTCTATATCCAAAGCCATCAATTCTGGAGTCAGGCTGCCAAATTCTAAGGCTGATTCTGCCACTTCCTAGCGATGCAACCTTGAAGCCTTAGTTTTCTCCTCTGCAAAGTATGGAGAGTACTCCTCCCTACCTCCCAGGTTTGCTGTGAGAATTACATGAAAGGAGCCATCCATAGCGCCTGGGCCAGGCAGGCTTGGCTTCCCACTGGCTGGAGTTTCCCAACCTTCTCTCCTCTTGCAAGGTGCCTTACTCTCTAAGTAGGCATATGAGGAATTGGAGGTTTTGTGAAGAGGTGGTAATGGGCACAGTGGGTGGGTACAACCGCTCAGCAGCAAAGTAGAATCCAGAATTAGGGCTCGCCTTCCCTCCTCGCAGAAGCTCTCAAGAACATGCTACTCCTAGTTCAAGCTGTTTGGTACCCCCTAAGTGTGAGTGGAATATACATCCTTCCAGGACCCAGGCTGGAGGAAGCAGCTCCTTTCTGGAACATGCCAGCCTCATAGCCAGGATAAAGGAGCAAGAGTGGAATCAGACAATGGCTTCTAAATTTCCCACTTGGAAGTGGCACATGCCACCTTTGCTAACCTGCCACTGGCCAAAGCAAACCCTGTGGCCAAGCCCTCAGTGGTCAGAGAGGCCCTCATCCTACTTAGCCAAGGGCACAGCTTTCCTGTTTGGAGTCACCTGCCTCAATCAGGACATTTGGCTGGATGCCACACCCCGTCTGTCTGCCTGGGGAAGAGGCGGCCTCACTGGAGGCTGTAGGTCCTGGCCAGACCCCAGGTGCCCCTGTAGATTCCAAATCCATCAGGTGTGGCCAACCCAGAGTGGAACATATCTCCAAACCTCTGAGCAGCAACAGATGCTATCTGCTCTCCCTGGCCCAGCCTGGCCCTGGGCTCCTCTACCAGACAGGGTGAGGGCAGGGACCCGTTAATCATTAATCTGGGGGCAAATGGGTAAATTTCCAGTCCACCAGGCCTACACCCAGACCCCTCCCTGCAGCCTGGCAGGAAAGCCTCAGAGCTTGACCCTTGGCAGGTTGGAGCAGAACCCGAGGTCAGCCCCAACTAGGGAGGCCCCACCCTAACTGGCTTCCAGCATAGAAGGCAACTCGGGGGCTACAGGGAGCAAAGCAGCAGCCATGGACAGCAGCCATATAGCCCCTCAGATGTCCTCTGCCCCACCTGGAGCCTGGTGTGAGGAGCTACTATTCCTGTATTTCACCCTATTTCTGTATTTCAGCATTTGGAACCTCCCTTATAAAAGCTTGTTGACAGACACAGAGAACAAGCAAGGAGTGATGGGAATTTTGGCCAAGGGCCTTTTTCAAAAGACATTTTAATAGCTATTATTATTCTATCGTAGCCATATCATATGTCATTATATAATATATAGTACACTAATATAGTCATGATATTATTTGTGTTGTGTTTTATATATGTTGTATACCTATCACTTTTTGAGGGGCTGGGGTTTAGCTCATTTGGTAGAATGCTGCTCCACACTCTCTGAGGACCCGAGTTCGATCCTCAGCACCAAAAAAACAGGACAAGGATGTGGCAATCCACTCCTGAAGCAATCCCAAAACAATCAGCCATTGAAAACCCTATGAGGGTTGCTATGAATCAGACCTGACTCAACAACACCTAACAAGAACAATGACTTTTTGAGCCTGCAGCTGTACCACTGTGCCATCAGATCTCAGAAGCTAAGCAAGGTTGGGCATGGTTAGTACTTGGATGGGAGACCCCTGGGAATACCAGGTACTTTAGACTTGGGAGAAGGACCTGGCAACTCACTCCCAAAAATCAACCCACCATTGAAAACCCTATGAATAGTAGAGAAGCACTGATAATAGTGTTTCCCCTGTTGTATGTGGGGTCACTATGAGTTGGACACCAACTCCAAGGTACCTAACAACAAATAACAACCACTTTTTGAGTGCCTACTATTGAACCTTTTTTTTCTTTCAGTTTTTCTTTCTCTTTTTTACCTTTTTATTAGTAATTTTTAGTGTACATCTTAATAAGCTCATTATGAAATTTCCATAAATATGTTTCATTGTACATTGCTGACATTAACTTCCCCTTTAACCCTCTTATGACCCTTGGCTGGGGAGGTGGGACGGGGGGACTTTTTGAGACAGGGTCTCATTGTATATCCCATGCTGGCCTGAAGCTTGTTATATAAACCAGGCTGGTCTTGAACTCATGCCAGTCTCCTGCCTCAGCGTCCTGCGTGCTGAGATTACAGGTGTGTGCCACCATGCCTGGCTACTGAGCCCTTTAAATTCCTTTTATGGACACCTAACTGCGTTGGTGGCCCTTCAAACAACATGGTTACCATATGGTCCCCGTAGGCCATTGTGTAGCACATGAACTTGTGATTCTGGTCTGCTGATTGGATCAATGATGCCAGTTAGAACTTTCGCTGGGGATTTGGAATTTGGATTAAGAACTTTCTCTCTCCGTCTCTTTGGGAGCCTGGCCCAATAACACAGATGAACAGAGGAAATGGATCCAAATAAAGAGAGAATAGGAATGGACCAAATGCATGGAGACAAGTGGAGATGAAAGTGGGAGGGAGAATTAAGACATTTCAGGTCCTGGTCCCAGAGGCTTCCTGAGGGCCAGCTGTGTTCTTGCCTAACACACCCTGCACTGTAAAGGGTGGGAGTTGCCTTGTCTAATTCAGGTCACTGTTCCTGATTATAACCTTTTGCCAGCCGGTTGTCAAGTACCAGAATTCCCTAGGCTGCACTTGTGAGCCAAGTTGAGTAAACAAGCTTCCACCCATCAACAGCCCCCTGTTTTTTAAGTTTCATGTAATAGGCACTGAGATTGATGGCTCTAGGAGACCAGTATAAAGTCGGTTAATTTTATTAGCAGTAATGACACTTAGTAGCGTTTAATGGTCAGGAAAGGCAGCCAACCATACAAAGGCCTCAGGCCCTGACAGGCCCTGGTCTGCCCAAAGCTGCTCTAAAAGGAGGTTCCCTAGCACTGTCTAGCAGGTCCCCACAGGGCCTGAGAGACAGCCCGGGAGGACTTCCAGGACCCAGTGTCCCTCTTATGTGTTTTCTGTGCTACAGTTTGGGATCATACTTTCTTTGAAGAAATAGCACCATGACAACAAATGGAGAAACGTGACTCAAGCTGTTTCTGTAAGCAGTATTACTGAAGTCTCTCGCAGGGCACAGTGGTGCACGTCTGTAATCCCAGCAACTCGGGAGGCAGAAGCAGGAGGAGGTTCGAGGCCCGAGGCAGCCTATGTAACTCAGTGAGACCCTATCTCAAGATTAAAAATGTTTAAAAATGGGCTGGGAGTGCATCTCAGTGGTAGAACATTTACAAAGTACGTATAAAGCCTTGGGTTCAGCCCCTAAGTACTGAAAAAAAATAAATCTCTCTGTGCATCCATCCCATGACATCTTCCTGGGAAGGTCCTTCCTGGACCCCAGAAAAATTCCAGGTGTTGCAGCTCCCAGCCTGTTTGGCAGTCAGCAGGAGTGATGCCCTCCACTGAAGAAATCTCAGTCTCTGCTACCCAGGCCTGAGAACCCCACCTTCCAGGCCTCTCTGTGAAATCCCAATCACCCACATGTTTGCTGAGCCCCATGGGGGAAAGAAAGACAACTGGGGATGTTCCATAAGCTTTGTTCCTCTTATGAATCCAGACAGAAGTAGAATTGTAGGGGAGACACGGTCCTGTGGTTAGTCAGACACCCTCAGCCACACAGGTAACCTGTGGCCAGGCACTAACAAGCAGAGGAGGCATAACTTGCTAGCTTACTCCTTGGTTTTTTGAGCAGGGGGTGGGGTAGGGGAGTGGGCAGCAGTTTCGTAGGGCTTCTGCCTAATTCTAGTGCTCCTGAGCTGCTGGGATCACCATCCCATCAGACTGCACTTGCTCAGGCCCAGCAGGGCTCCCCCAGGCCAACTCCCAGCTCTTTTGTCACAGGTGACCAGCTTCCTTCTCCTCTGTTCCTTACCCCCAGGCTGTGTGCCTATGTTCTCTGCAGCCTCCTACCAAATTTCCTAGGGGTCAAATTGGTCAGAGGACCAGAAGCCTGTGCCCCCTACAATGAAATTCCCTCTGGCTTTGATCTCCAGGCAAACCTAACCACTTCTACCCCTGCAGGGAGAAAAGCCAAAGGTGCCCTCAGGCCTTCCTCTTACAGACACCGGCCCCCAGATCCTTTCTGTCCACTGCTAGTCCTTCCTGCCCTTCCTCCTTTCACACTTTCCCCACCCACAGATTGGGCTAAAGCTGCCCCATGAGGGTGGCCTTGTAGAAAGCTGTCTCAGAACCTGGGGAAGCCTCCCATGAGCCTGCTCTTCTACTGTCGGCAGGAGCTCAAGGGCCATCCAACCCCAAGAAGAAATGGATCTCGCCCTTCAAGGATCACCCATGACCTGCTGAAGTGTGGGGACCCTCGAATCTCATGTTCCCAAAGCTGTTCTGGCCTGAATAGGCTGGTCCCAGCTCTTCCTCTTACTCTGAGGTGAGCTCAGGGACATCACCCCCTGAGCTCACTCCATCTAACAAATATATATTGGCTTGGGAGAGGGTAGCGTGAAAGGTTCAAATCCCACCTCCATCTCTTGCCAGCTATGCCATGTTGACAGGGCCCTTTGCATCTTGGCACTGAATCTGTTAGCTGCAGGTCATAACAGCACCTACCTCGCAGAGTTATTGAGAGGATTAACTCAGTTCAGGTCTGCAAAGCTCTTAGAAGAGTGCTTGGCACACAGTAAGTTCCAGTTAAGTGTTTGTTGCTATTAAGCACCAACTGTGTGCCAGGCCCTGTGCCAAGTGCAAAGACATAGTCTTGCCTTCCAGAAGCTCTCAGTTGGGAAGGAACCAGGTTGGATTCAGGGGTCTCTTCCAAATTCTCCTAAGGGCTCAAGAGCAGGAGGAAGAGGAAAGCTTTGAACCAATCTAACTCTCTGAGCAACAACCAGAAGCTGAACTCCCAGCACCACCTAGGTGATGACCTGACTTTGGCCTGTCCTATCCTGCTTCCAGTGGGAAGCCGTGGGTGGGGAGGAGGCAGGAGGAAGCTCTAGGGGAGCACTCCAGGATGGGGAGGACGAGCAGGTGTAGAGCTGTCTCATGCCCTGGGGGTTCCTTTGGCTGATCTTCCAGCCCCTCTCCCGCTTTGTTTCTGCTCCAAAGGGTCTGATGGTTCTAGCAGAGGCTGCCCTGGGGTGTGGGTGGCTAGGTGGTGCAGGACACAGCCAGTGGTATCCAGTGTGCCACGTGATGCCAGCATGTCTGGACCCCTGGCCAGAGGGGCCAGGAGCTGGGCCTGGCACCAGGGCCCATGCCAACTCCAGGCAGCTGCCTGGGAACCAGGAAAGCTGATGCTGCCTGGGGCCTTGGCCTCAGCCCTGCAAAACCCCATTAGATGCTCCCGATAAGGGGCTTCCGCTGCAGGGCCGTTTGCATGGTCAGTGCTCCCTTTGTGCTTTCATCTCGAGCATCTCAGCCCCCTCTCTTAGCCCTCACTGAGCCACCCCCCACTCACACACCCTTCTACATGAGCGTGTGTGTGTGCGCACACACACACACACACACACACACACATACACTTGCACACAGGCGCCCCACCTCCTCCAGGGTACTCCACCCACCCCTAGCATGGGGCAGTTCCAACAGCAGTGCCTGCCCAACCAAGCCTTCCTTGGAGAGATGGCCCTCAGCACCCCCAGGCTTCTCTCCTCTTCCCTTAGCATGCTGAGCGGCTCCAGGTTTCTCCTGCCAGGTAGCACACAACCTTCCACCTGTGGACTCTTTTCTCCTCTGCAGGATTTTGTCCCCCCAAACTTCCTCCATGAAGCTGACTGACTATGCAGCCTGGCCAAGTCAGTAGTTCCTGTTTCCCAACTTTCCTCCAGTCCTGGGCCCCTTTTGCCCTCTCCCTCCCTAATTCATCCCTGATTCACTGAGCATCAGCCTCATGCCAGGTCCATTCAGACACTACACCACTCACTACTTCCCTCCCTGGGCCTGCTCCCTCTTTCTGCCCCAGTTCCTAACCTCAGGACCCAAGGATCCCCCCAGGACTGAATCAGGCCACTGCCTCCCCATAGAATCCACCCAGAGCCTCATCCTCTACCTCAACCCTGCTCAGAGAAAAGAGTCTGACCCAGCTGTGGGCTTTATCTGTCCAAGAGCAGCTCCACTTCTGTCTTGCCTGGATGCCCATGGAATATGACATTAGGAGACGCTGGCTGGTCCCAGCTGAGTGACAGGTGGAGCCAGCTGCAAGCAAGTGTGCTTTGCATCTCAACAATCTCCCAATTTAGAGCTCTTGTGTCTGGTTCAACATCCGTGGAGGAAACACTCCCCCCTCCCTCCCTTCCTCCATTCCCTATCTCTCTGCTTAGGCTCAGATGGAACCTGGGAGAGGAATCCTTTGTCCCCAGCCTGCATAGCTCAGGTGGCACAATGGCTGTGAAGGGATCTCAGAGTTGGTCCTGTGCAGAGGGATCCCTGGCCCCTGTAAGGGTAGGATTGTAGGCTTTTTATCTCTCTTGGGAATCCCATGCCTATGTCTTGGATGTGTTTCCCTCTCTCTCTTTCTCTCTCTCTCTTTCTCTCTCTCTCTCTCTCTCTCTCTCTCTCCCTTTCTCTTTCTTTCTCTCCCCTCAACACACATATTCTAGAGCTTGTACTTCATAAATTCTAAAGCATGTATTTAATAAACTCTATAACTTTTTTCAATCTCTCTGACTTGTCCTGAAGGTTTTTTTTTCTGTGACAAGGCCGAGGACCTGGTTTAACCTGAGTAGAGACCCCAACTAGGGGAACTTCTTAAGCTAGGCAGCCATACTGAGCTGCATCCCTCTGGTGAACCACTGCTGACATTTTGGGGGCTCATCCGGGATCTGAGAGTTGAGGCAAAGGAGTCCTCTTAACTGCTGATGCATGTATGCTTCTTTACTTTATTTCCTGGCTAATATCTTTACTCTTTCCAGCTTTATAACCTCTGATCTTTTTCTTGGGAAGCCTGGTATAGAAATCTGGGGAAACTGTGAACTGAGGGTGAGAGCTACATTCTTGCACAATCCAAAAGCCTCAGTTTTCTGGCCTCAAAGCCCCATTGCCCTGAGGAGTGAACTTACTTTTCTTCCTCTTCCACTTTGATCTAGGATTTTCTCCCTCATCTAGCCCAAATCCCCTAGACATTATAGCCTAAATAGCATCTCTTGTGTCCTTAACTTTAACATTCTGCTTTGGAGGAGGTAGAGTTCCTTATCTTGTTCTGATCATCTCTCCTGAATTCCCCTAAGTCCTTTCTTTTCTGCATTCCTGTTTGTGTTTTCCCATTCATATCCAAGGCTCACACTTTTGGGAAGCCAGGGTTAAGGATCTCTTGCTACCATCAGATAGACTCTGTTTCTGGCTTACATGACCCAGAAGAGACAGAGGGACAATTAGCTTCCAAAACATTGTCTCTTCTCTCCCCACTTGTGTGCCACTGGCTATGACAAGCAGGAGACTCTGACAGAACTTTTTCTTCCCTGGATACCTTTCCAGGAGGCCCTTTCACTCTACTTTGGCCTTTCATTTTGCACCCTTTATGCCTGACCTTGGCCATAAGTTCCACTCTGCTTTAGGGGGAGGTAAGGTTGCATATGATCATCATGATAATTTTATCCAACAACCATGAGGCCAGATATAAATAGCAATCAACAGTTTAACTTCATTTCCTTTCGCTCTTACAACATGGTCCAGAGTTAATGTAAGAATTTAGGTACTCCTACTGTGTGAACCACCTTCAGCCATAGCCCCGTGGCATCTGATCTTGTCAGATCTCGGAAGCTAAGCAGGGTCTAGCCTGGTTAGTACTTGAATGGGAGACTGCCTGGAAACACCAGGTGCTATAGGCTTAGGAGAAGGACCTAACAACCCACTCCCAAAAAACAATAAGCCATTGAAAACCCTACAAACAGCAAAGAAGCATTGACAATACTGTTTCACCTCTTGTTTGTAGGGTTGCTATGAGTCACTTACTGACTTGACTGCACCTAACAACAACAACAATTGTGTGAACCAGGCCACATCTTTTCCTTTACAATGCTTCTGCTAGCAGCCAAACTCCATCTCATATGCCTTAGTGGTATCAGGTGCAGCAGCCCTGGCCTTCCCTGCCTTTGTAATATCCTAGATCTCACCAGATGTTCCTTCTCTTCCTTCCCCCTCCCCCATGGTCTTATGCAGACCAGATGAATTAGCTTCCAAATTCTGGTCTGCTTTATATGATGTAACATATAAATAATGTAACATATAAAACATATAAAACGTATATGATGTAACATATAAAATTCAGTGAACACCCTAGCTTCTGTGCCCTGGCCATGTTCAGATTCTTATAGTCCCTCTTAGATGCGATGCCAAAATACTCAACAAAGGAAGGGCAACTAGCACAGACATGATGAAAACTTGGGCAAACCAGTTGTATCATGTTCTTGGACAGATGAAGGATGCTCCAGATGTCCATAAAAACTGAGATCTTCAATGGCGATACCCCAAAGAGTATCTCCCTTAGATTATCTGGGTAAAGACAGAGATGCCTGTCTCCTAGGATATGTTGTCCTGTATTTCACAAAAATTCGAATGTCAGTTCCTAAGAATCCTCTTTTAGAACGCATGCTGAGGAAAATTGGAATAAATCAGATCTCTGTAAACTTCGCCTTGTAGCAGAATAAGCTAAGTGGTGGAGAAAGTGGCCTCTAAGTGGCAATTTTAATTATATCATTCTACAATTAGATCTATTTTATAAGGAAAAATACTTGGAAATTAAAAAGTGGAAAGAAGTCAGCTTAAAAGCAAAAATGGCAAAGAAAAACTTTCATTGGTAGGGGCTTCTTCCTCTCTGCTGATTAGTTTTTAAATTAGGGAAAAATAATCACCTTTTGATCTTTTTCTTTTCACTGGATGGATACTTAATTCCTTAGGAGATTCAGGTTAAACTCTTAATCTTTGAAATGTATATGATCTTTCTTTTTTAGTGGGTGGATACTTAGAAGCCCACCATGAAGTTTCAGTTAAGCCTTTTGTCTTTGAATTGTAAATGCAAAACAAGCCACACCTTTAAAATAAAATTTTAGGATTTAAGATGGCTTAGTATTATGGAGGAAACATTCTGATCAATAACACAAAATTTTTGGTTCTCTTTTTCTATTTTATGTATGAATGTACTGTCTATATGTGCTTATGTTTGTAGATTGTTTGCATGATATCAGCTTGGCCTACACATCTAAAAATCTACTCTGATATAATGTAACTGTTATGTGTTCTTTTAGTTTCTTGTTAGTTTATGTTTAATTGGTTGTGTCCCATTTTGCCTGCTTGTCTATTGACCTACTTCAGGCCAACCCTAACTAAAAGGGGCAGGCAGTTAAGAGTTAATTATCAAAACTAAATGAGACTAAAAAAAAAATGCAGTCATTTTGAAATTCAAACTGCAATGAGATTTAAGATATAAAGCAGACCAAAGGTTTAATTTGGTGATCTTAATTGGCTTATTTTGTCATCAGCATACTTTTTAAATTGATAAATTCATTTTACTATATTACTTTGTTGTAATAACTAGGGTTTAGCAGAGAATCCTACTCAGATTGGCTTACAGATAACCAAGTGCTCACATAAATAAAAACTGCTAAATTCATCTAAAATTCCTCTCAATTCAAAAAGTTTACATTTCTTACAAATAAGTTAATACTGTCAACATCTTTTATTTGTGTTTTTATTTCTTGTGGCTAGGTGTTAAGACATAATATCCATGTTTTTTATGTTTCAAATAGGACTTCCTATAATCTCATTAAATATGAGGAGTTATTTTACTTTGTTAAGAACATAAAAGGTCTTTCCAAACTCAACATCTCTGTAAGGAAATAAACAAGGCAAAAGGAACCATTAAATAAGAGGCAGAGATATAAAAGTTATAAGTATAGAGATTTATTGGGGGGTGTGGAAAGTTAAAAGAAAAGAGAAAAGCTGTTAGGTGAATCAGAGGTTAAAGCATGTTGCAAATAGTTAAGAGTATATTGCAAGAAGGATTATAAAATATGCAACTTATTTTTAAGTGATATATAATTAAATTGATGATAATCTTAAAAGGCCATTTAAAAAGGTTTTCAAAAATTCAAATTTTAATGTGTTGACGTAAAATCAGACAATAGATTGGTCTCTCATTCTTAGAAAGTAAGATTTTAGAAAACAACTATTAGAGCTATGGATTTAATTATTATTATTCCTTTTCCACTGGGTCCAGAACACTCAAACTTTTACCTTGGAGAAACTAGAACCATGCAGGTTTTTGGAATTCTAAGATAAGCAACTTCCTTCACCTGCCTCCAGACAATCTCTCTTCCCTTTTAATTATATCATTCTACAATTAGATCTCTCTCAGGAGAGCTTCCTCTTTCTCATAATCCATGCCCCACAAACTCTTAGGGTGAATGAAACTGAAGGACTGGCCATCTTTCAGGTTGCAGATAGGTCTAAGAGAAGTTGCTCCCTTTCAGGACATAGGGAATCCCAAGAAGATTGCTTTCCCCTCTAGGACACCATCTTAAACTATAAAATCCAAAACTAAAGCAAGTAGTTTCAGACTCCATGAGTCCCCATCCCATGAAAATCCCCAAAGCTCAACCACTTTATATATCTAACTTTGCCTGTCTGCACTAGAATTCAAAGGTTATTTAAAGAAGGGCACAATAAAGTGTGCACTCAGCTCAAAGGATGCCTAGAAAGTCAAAGGGCAATGCGGATGCTTGAACTGTCTGGTCACTGGCTAGATCAGGAACTCAGTAATGCGTATCCAGGTATTTCAGGAACTCACTATGAGTATCCAGTTGAGAATAAATCAGGAACTCAATTATGAGTATCTGGAGAATATATCAGGAATTCAACCACAAGTATCTGGAGACATGTACCTTCATTTTTCTTTATGTGTTCCTTCTTTCTTTTAGAGATACAAGTGGGCAAAAAAATTGTGTAACTATGGATAACCAAACTTCTATTCCTGAAGATTCACTCTTAGGCTGTATTTAAAATAACTTGGATCATTTTAAGAGATCTGGCCATTATACAGATTAGAAAAGGGAGAAAATGGCTTTAAATGGGTCTCTAAAATATAACACAATATTGCAAGTAGATCAGTTCTGCAAAAAAGGAAGATAAATAGTGTGATGTCCTTTACATTCAGGTATTTGTGTCATTGTGTTGGAACCCAGTGTTGTAAGGGAACTGCAAATTTTGCTATGCTCGTGTATCTCTGGGGTATGAGGATGATGCTTTAGAAGATATATTTTTATGTATCCTTAGTGGGCCACCAAGGAATTTCATTGAGCAACCTGAAACCCAAGGCAATGCCTCTAGCCCAGAACCCAGGGTACCTTTAAAATCTCAGCAAAACAGCTTAGCCCAAAAGGGGTAATCAGGAATGGGATTTCTTATTATCCCAATGATCCTTAACCAGCACATTTGTTTCCCCTTTGGAAAGTAGCAAATGGGGACGGAATTTTAAGAGTACATGTCCCTTTTTTAGTGTCAGATTTAGCTCAGTGCAAACAAAAAGGACATTTTTCAGAGGATCCAGATATAAATTTCAACCCATGAACATTTCCTTTTACCTCACTTGGATAGATATACATATACTCTTATCTACCTATTGTACTCCTAAAGAAAAAGGATGAATTTGAGCAGGTGCTCAGGCTTATAGGGACAACATACATGCAAAAGACCAACGACATCCCATTGGGACCACAACTTTCCCAAATCAAGAGCCAAACTGGCAACACCAGATATGAAGTGATGGTCTCACTATGTATAATCATATGATTACCTATTTAATTGAAGGACTGCATAAATTGATAGACAAACCTGTAAGCTATGACAAAATCAGAGAAATAATCCAAAATAGAGATGAAAATCCTGCTCTATTTTTATGTCATCTCATTGAGACCCTGAGAAAATATACCCATGAGAGTCAGAATTTGCTAGGCACCCATTTTATCAGTTTGCCCCAGACATTAGGAGAAAACTGCAAAAGCAAGCAATGGGAAGACAGACTCCCCTTTCAAATTTGGCTTTTGGAGTTTTCAACCACAGGAAAAAAACAGAGGCAGTTCAAAAGACTCAGGGAAAATGATCACAGGCACAGGAACAAACCTGATTGATAGCATTAGCCTTGGGAAATAATCTATCTCCCCAGGCATATAAGAACCTGCTCCTTCAGAGGGACCCCATGCAGAAGAAAGAGGACCATTAAATAGCCTCAGGTAACTCTTGACTTGGCAAGTAAAATATTACTTTTCTTTTAGATACTGGGACTTCGTTATCTGCGTTGATTGATGACTCTCAGCCCCTTCCCATATAAACTTGTATGGTAACTGGTGTCAATGAAAACCTAGAACCAACACTTCACTGACTCTTTAACATGTGGTTTTGGAAACTCAATTTCTCTTCCAGGTTTTCTTCTTAAATGTCCTATCCCCTTGCTGGGAAGAGATTCCTTTAACCTCAATGGGTGTAACTCTCCAACTGATCCCAGAAAAAAGGCTTTCTTGTATAAGGGAGTTAATTATAAAAGATGACCCAAGATGCTCTATGTCTAGAAGGTCTTCATGGCTTGAAAGGAAAAATATCCCAAACTGTATCAGGACTATGCAATTAAAACATGCCTAACCTCGAAGCCTAAGCAGGCCAAGGTGTCTTCTACCATGATCAGGTAAGGAGACCCAACAGCAAAGGAAAATGGGGGACAAAAACCTAGTTCAGACTCCCTCTCCTACAAATGTATTAGATAAAAAGACAAATATAAAAGGTTAAAATCTATTACAAAGAGGTTTATAAAATGATGGATATGTATGGAATTAAATTGGCTATGCTTAAAGGTTCTATGTCTAAAGCTATAAGGGTTTCTTCAAATATTTATCTGCCTTTAGTAACAGTTACAAAAACCTGGATTTAAGAGATAAGGACTTTATGTGTTGTCAAGATGGCTGCACTTTCTAATAACTTTGTCAAGCTTCTAATTACTCAGGAAACTGAATCTTAATCTAGTCAAGATTTATGTAAGTACCTGTTTGTTTTAAATCTTTAAAGATCACTTTATGACTCTAGTTAAGTGAATAATTATTATCTTAAGTTATTATAAAATGTTTGACACCATATATATAACTGAAACATATAGCTAAGTGTTAAAGGTGCTATATATGTGTAAGCTGTAGCAAAATGTTATGCCAAAGTTAGTCTCCTTTGAGACTAGTAATACTGGCCTTCTCGGTAGTCAATAATCAAAAGTTGGAAGCCAAAGAAAGTCAGGAACATGGGACTAAGAGAACAGCCAATATTTTGGTCTTTGCCCCAGGTCAGCCAGAATCCACAGAACAATGGGACCTCTCAAAAAAGGAGCCCTACAACTCTGGTAAGTCACCTATCCTCGTGATCAGGGATGTCATGGAAACCCCAGAAGTCACCTCTGACCAATGCACATTCTGCAAAGAAGAAAGTCATTGCAGAGGGCTTTCTAAAGAAGCCACATGGTCAGCATGACCCTGACTCAAAAGATAGCATAACTGATGCAGGAGAGACTGAGGGGGACAATGGGTCTCTCATAGGTCCCCAAAGCACCCCTGAGGAGACTTGACTGACCTTAAAAGAAAAAAAAAATTAATTCTTAGCATCTTCTTGTTGTTATTGTTAAGTGCCATGAGCCCTTATAGAGTTTTCAATGGCTGATTGTTTCAGGATTGCCTCAGGAGTGGATTGCCACATCCTTCCCCCATTTTTGCAGTGCTGGGAATCAAACCCAGGACCTCAGAGACTGCAGAGCAGCGCTCTACCAACTGAGCTAAATCCCAGTCCTCTTGGTGTCCTATATTCCTATATGGTCACAAATACCCAGCAGGAAAGTACAACCAAATATGGAGTAATTAGTAATACAAAACATAAAGAGTTGGACTAAAATCCTAAATAAGCTCTAAAGGCTATGCCAATTATAAAAATCTATTCTAAAAGATTCTGGTAAACACATTGTTCAAAATATTGACAAGTTCCAACAGTCTCCAGCCACACCTGAGGCATATTAAAGGCTCAGACTCCCAGCCCAGCTAACTCTTATCTTTCAGTCCATTTAAAGGAGACCTAATCAAATTGTGCCTGCAGCCATAACACTGGCATCCAATCCTGTCAGATCTCAGAAACTAAGCAGGGTTGGGCCTGGTTAGTACTTGGATGGGAGACCGCCTGGGAACACCAAATACTGTAGGCTTGGGAGAAGGACCTGGCAACCCACTCCCAAAAATCAATCTGCCATTGAAAACCCTATGAATAGCAGAGAAGCACTGAAAACAGTGTTTCGGCTGTTGTATGTAGGGTTGCTATGAGTTGGATACCGACTCTATGGCATGTAACCTAACGATCAAATTGTATTAAGTACTCCAATGGCTGTCAAACTCTAGGAAAATATCCATAATAAGAAGGTGGAATCAAGTCATTGCCTTTACCAAACTCTATACAAAAGAGGGGTGTATTCCAGGGAGAAGATCTGATAATTAAATTTTACCCAGATACATACTGTCAATTATGTAAATATCTTCTAATGTATGTTAACATCTTCTCAGGGTGGATAGAGGTCTACCCCACCCACCCAGATCAAAAGAGCTAAACTTGTTCTTTCTGAGTTCCCATAGCCAAGAACACCCTTAGGATGAGATTGCTTACTCCTGTAACCTGTTAGAAGACTTGAGTTCCCTTCAAACAAGAGAAAAGGACATCTTAACTTCTTATGCACAGAGATTCTCGATCCTCCAACCTTCAGTTTCAGACCCTTTCATGTTCCCCCATAGATCAGGGAGACTGAGACTTTTAATTCCTGGTTAGGTAGAGTCTACTCCCCTACTCAGTCTGAAGAAACTTCAGAAGCAAGATCTGCCTTCTTCAACCCTTAAGAGGAAAGAATCAAAGTCTCAGAGAGGGAAAATGAGGTGGGATAGAAAGACAGGGAAATCTGGGGAGGCATGGAAAGGAAAAGAGCTTTCATCCCAGGATCTGGTTTGAATGTCACTAGCTGAGAATCAAGAACTTTGACACAACTACCAAGAAAACTGCTGTGAGGATTGCCTGCATAGAGATGTTCTTTCTGAGAGACATTTTAATGAAAATGTTAAAATAGTAATAAGCCATGATTGATATCAAGATGTATATAACCTTTGAGTTTGACCTTGCTTTCCCCTCTGTAATTCTGTGCTTCTGTGAGACATACCCAGGGAACTCCCTCATAACTCTTTTCTTGTTGTTGTTGTTGTTAGGTGCTGCTGAGTTGGGTTCAACTTACAACAACCCTATGCACAACAGAACGAAACACTCTCTGACACTGTGCCATGCCTGGCACTCTGCCAGCGCTACTCTACTATTCATAGGGTTTTTGGTGGCTGGTTGTTTCTGGAGTGGGCTGCCAGGTCCTTCTGTCATTTTTGTGGGGCTGGGCATGGAACCCAAGGCCTCAGAGCATGCAGAGCAAGCACTCTACCAATTGAGCTGAACACCAGCCCCAAAGGGGAAGTTCCTCCAATAGAAAAACCTAAATAATGGAATGTCTTTCTATCATATTGGCATCTCCCCAATCCATGACAGGGGCCTTTCTACCTAGAGCTCGAGGCCTATGTCACACTAGATGCCCAGAGCTGAGCACACAGGATTGACATCATACAGGGCATGCCCTGGGTTAAATAAAACTGGAGGGAACATGTGCCTATGGGCCTTTTCTTATCTCTCTTGAGAAGCCCATATCAGTGTCTTGGATATCTCTCTTTCTCTCTCTCCTCGCATGTCTTCTAAAGCCTGTACTTAATAAACTCTAAAATTTTGTTTCACTCAAAAAAACAGGAGGGTAGGATTATAAACATTTCCCCCCAGATCTTTGGCTGGGAGCATATGGACCCCCTTTGGATCATTACATGTGAGAGGAAGAAAGACCCTTCAGGATAACCTGGTGCAGAGGTTTCTCCCTGGTGGCTCCTGCGATCCACTGCAGAGGCTGTTGAGGGGAAGCAAGGGGACAAGAGGTTTGCCAAGTAGGCAGGTCTCTGCTCTGACCCATCTGGTGCCCTGAATGTTGATGTAAGACTTATTGTCCAAGGTGACAATGGTAGGGCTGGGATGTGCCCCAGGCTTCCTGATTGCTTCCACCAAGCCTGGCAGTTTCTGTTTTCCATCTTAACATAACACTTTAGGGAAGCAAAGTCAGCCGTTGCCATGGCAAATATCTAAGGTGGCAGGAACACAAAACAGGTAGGTGTTAAGGGAGGGAAACCTGGTTAGGACTCCTCTGAGCCCCCTGGGCAGCCCAAGAGGTGGGGCCTCAAGAAGAGAAAAAAAAACTGTCTGTTTAAAAAGGCTACTTTTTCCTGGTCTCTTTTGGGCCAAAAGTCAGAAACAAGGCTTACAGAAGTGGCCTGTCTATTCATACTAAAGTGTGAGAGTCTGATACAATCCCAGTGCCTGAAAACCAACTTTGCCAGATAGAGGAAGGTCAAAGGAGAGGATCATAGATAGAAGGGGAAAGAAGGAGCCCAGTGGGGGGAAGCGGAGGATAGGGGCCCTGAATGCTCTAAACACAAGCTTCCCAGTTTCTTGAGCCCTGATTCAGGAGACAAACAGCTTCAGGGGTGCACAGTGGGCCCTGCAGGAAAGGCAAGTGGACATGGAGACCATCCTTCCCTGGGTAATGGGTAAGTTATGCCATCCCTCCCCTCAGCTAAGTGCCAGCTATGGGCTCCTGGCTCCTGGGATAGGTGACTTCAGCCAAGTCATTTAAGCACAGCAAGCTGACCAAGTGACTAGCATGGCGGCCCCTGAGTGCTTGTTAGGCTCTGGACAGAGGCTCAGGCTGGGAGGAGACAGTTCCCTGGGGAACACCTGCACGGGCTCCCTTGAGGTGAGGACAGTCCCTCTATGGGCAGGGATCAGGCAGGTGAGAAGCTCCCTCGGGAACACAGAGAAGGACCAGAGTGATTTCCTTCCTTGGACCGTCCTGGACCAGAGCCAGCCAGGGCTGTAGCAGAAGGCCGCTCTGCAGGCCAAGTCAGTCTGCTCCTTGTCCTTCTGCCATGTCTAACTGAGTCCAACCCCCATGCCTTTCTTCAGGCTGAAACCTCTCTCTCGAGGATGCCTTTCCCCGCCCAGGGCCCTCATGAATCCCCTGAGCCTTTTATAAGTGGCGCCATGGCTTTTTAAACACTTGACTCCCCAGTGCAGGGAAGGCCCCACGGAGCTTACAGGCAGTAATGCTTAATCACCTCCCCCAGAAAGCCTTCCTGGTTTGCCAGCCCCATCCCACCCTCATCATCTTTTTCCTTTGTCTATTCCCACTTTCGTGGACACAGAACCATCAGTTTTACGTGGCTGTTCTTCCTCTTCAGGCTGTACAGAGGTTTCTCCAAGGGTTCTGTAAGCTCCTTCACTGGGCCAGTTTCTCATCCCCTGAGGTCGTTTTCCTTAGCCTCGCCCCTCCTCCAGCACAGATGCTCCTCAGACACCTGCTGGCTGCTTTGACCCCTCAGGTGCCCAATTCTAGGCAAGAGTATTGTCCCCACTTGTCCTCAGCCTCCTCCCTGCAGCCTCGCTCATGTCCTGCAGGGGCCGACAGCTAACAGTTCCCCAAACCTTCCCAAGCTCAAGAGCCTGCCAGTGGCCTGTGGCCGTGCCCTCCCCAGCCCCAGGCTGTGACTGCCAGTGCATGCTGTCTCCTTAGTCTTTTGGCCATCCAGGCCCTGTGGGGCGCCATGCTTGGGGTCTTAGAGAGCCAGGCCAAGTTTCCTGTGAACCTCAGTGCCTGGGGACCCATTGTGCCAAGTTCCCCAGCTTCCCTTGACACCCAGTGAGGACCAGACAAGAAAGCGGCCCAGGGCTTTCTTTAACACTCAGCTTGCACAGCCTCGCATGGTGACATGGGCGGAAAGTTTATCCCAGGTTCACAAACCTTTCTCTGCAGTTCCAAACTCCAGGAAACTCAGAAAACAACAGGGCTTTGATACTGTTGTGGTGAACTAGTATGGCAGCAAGCCTGGCCCATCTCAGACTTAGACCAAAGAATATTATGGTCAGTATTTATCTCATCTTGTTTTCTGCAGGAAAATACTAAAGAATCTAACTACAGATGCTGTGCCAGGTGTTGGCTGGCAGGTAGTGCTGTGCATGGTACACGCACCACAGGACCCTTCTAAAATCTGAAGCACTGCTGACAAATCTGAGACATGGCTCCTTGGTGGTGGCTGCAGTGGCCATGGTGCACATGGACATTCAAAGCATCCAAAACGCATGTGGCTTTGGCAGGATTATAAAGTCAAGAAAAGCAGACCCTCTGTCTTGCCCTAATACCGGCCTTTCTGGCACTTCCGGGACTGACTGGAACATGCTGGCTGAAGTCTGTCCCAACTCTTTAAGACTCTCCTTCATTCTTCACCTCTCTGGTGAGGGGTCCCGATCTGCAGCTGCCATCCAGCCTAGTCCCCGACCACCTAGCTCATCTCTGGTCCTGAGGGACACCCAGGAGGTACCTGGAGGGGCTGACCACTAGAGTCTGAGGGGTGAGGCTCCCCCTACATCACTCCACGTCCAGCGCTGACAGAGACTGGGGCTCGGCACAGGCCTTGGTGAATTGGAGAGTCTGCAAGTGGCCCTTGCACACACGGAGGAAGAAAGGTCACTTGTGATGAGCACTGAGGAGGGTCCAGGGAAAGAGAAGAGCCAATAAGAGGGCATTGCCCACTCACACATTTACTGCAGGCCAGGGGATCATGCCAGGTGCTGGGGGGTATACCCACTGGATAACAGGACCCTCACACCTCTGCCTACAGGGAGCTACAAGTGAACTAGAGACGTGAATGCATGATGAATTAGGTAACAAGTCAAGAAGTGAGGATCATAGTGTAAGAGGTACCCCTGCATGTGCAAATAAAGGGTGACAGAGCGGGGATTTCAGAGGGTCAAAGCTGCCGGGTGGAGGCAGGCCTCCAGTTGGCACTCCACAAGCAGTGTAAGGCAGGGACAAAGAGGCTGGATGTAGAGTCCAACAGATTAGAATTCAACTCTTGGCACAGCTAGCCACTAGCTGTGTGACTTTGGGCAAGGCACTTGATCTCTCTGAGCTTTTTTCCCATTCACCTATAAATGAGTAGAATAGCACCAGCACCTACCTCCTGGGTTGTCACAATGGCAAAGTGAGATGATGGGCAGAAAGTATCAAGCCCACGAAAGATTCAATTTGCTCTAAATTGTACAACAGATGGGATGCAGATGAAGAGAAGAAGGAACAGATGTCACCAAAGACACTTCTTACTTGGGATGCTCCAAGGCAGGCCACTAGATTTCTCTTTCTTTTCTCTCTTTCTCTCTCTCCTTCCTTCCTTCCTTTGTTCCTTCCTTCCTTCCTCCCCACCCCCACCTTCTCTCTCATCTTTCTCTTCTTTTTTATAGTGCTTGGGATCAAACCACAGACCTCGCCCATGCTAGGCAAGCACCTTACCACAAAGCTATATTCCCAGCCCCTACACATTTATTGAAACCTCCCAACGATCCTGACAGATAAAGATTAGCCCATTTTCTGATGCAAAAACTGAGGTCAGAATGACTTACTTGCCCTGGGACAGAGGATTTGAGCTCTGATCTGCATGGCCCTGAGCCCAGTCCTCCTTACACTAGAGCAGGGCTTGGCCACCTCCCCTCCTGCTCAGGTTGACACTGGGGTGGGGGTCACCCTCACAGGCGACCTGGCCCACTTCCTCTTGAGTCCAACTTCTACCTGAGGACGTAATCCCAAAGACACTAAGATCTCTTTTCCTTAGGAGACTCCAGCCCAGGAAGATGCCTGCTCTGCTTTCCTCCCCTCATATTTCCCCCTCTTCAGTCACAGAAACTCCACCACCATCCACTAAGGGGGCTGGCTTGACCCTGAGCCCATCTCTGGAGCCCAAGTCCTCAGAGATTATGGCTCAGCCAAAACCTTCCCAAAGACAATGATTCTTATCAGGGAGGCTTGGCTCTTAATCTACTATCCCAAAGCTGTAAAATTTCTTTTACCCTTTCTTTCCTCTGACCCTGTTTTACTCAGGACTCAATTCAATTTCCAAAATCAAAAAACAGTTTAAATAAAAATGATGCAATATATATACATAAACACTTATGAATAATTTTTTAAAAATATTGGCTAGAACTGAACTCTGAAAACCACAAAACACTGCTGAGGGAAACTTAGAAAACCCCTCAATAGATAGATATGGCTTGTTTATGATATTTGATATTGCTAAAATGTCAATCTTCCATAAATTGGATTGTGGAGTCAGTGCAATTCCATTCAAAATCCCAGTAGACTTTCAGGTTGATATTGACAAGTTGATATTAAACATGGAAATACAAAAGACCCAAAAAGTCAAAATCTGAAAAGTACAAAGTTGGAGAACTTATAATACTTAGTTTCTAGACTTACTATAAATCTACAGTAATCAGTACTGTATAGTACTGGCACAAGGATAGGCATATAGATTAATGGGACAACACCCAGAGAGTCCAAAAATGGACTCATATATATTAGAAATATTGATTTGCAACAAAGATGACAGTGGAGAATTGATCATCTTCTCAACAAATGGTACTAGAACAAGTGGATATCCATATGGAAAGCAATAGCCTCAACCCCTACGTCACACCATACATACTTGTTGTTGTTGTTAGGTGCCGTCGAGTCAGTATCCGACTCATAGCGACCCTCTGTACAACAGGGGAAACACTATTGTCAGTGCTTCTCTGCTGTTCATAGGGTTTTCAATGGCAGATTGATTTTTGGAAGGGGGTTGCCAGGTCCTTCTCCCAAGCCTACAGAATCTGGTGTTCCCAGGTGGTCTCCCATCCAGGTACTAACCAGGCCCGATCCTGCTTAGCTTCAGAGATCTGACAGGATCAGATTCCACAGGGCTACAGCTGCAGGCCCCATACATAATAGTCAACTCAAAATGCACCACAAACCTATGTGTAAAGGCTAAAATTATGAAGTTTCTAGGAAAAAATAGGAGAAAATCTTTGCAACTCTTGGGTAGGCAGAGATTTCTTGGATAGGACCGCCCAAAAACAAACCGTACAAGAAAAAGTTTATAGATACATTGGACTTCATCAAAATTTAAAACTTCTGTTCTTCCTAAGACACCTGAAAATGAAAAGGCTAACCACAGATAGGGAAAAAATATTGCCAAGTTTTTCTTACAAAGGACTCAAAATAAAAAACTTCTATCACTTCATTAACAAGAAGACAAATAACACAATGACAAAAATATTTAAGTGACTGATATACATGGAAAAAAATGTCCAACACACCCATTCAGCAATGAGGCACTGCAAATTAAAATCATAAATCCAGGTGTGATGGCACATGCCTATAATCCCAGCACTCAGGAGACTAAGGCAGGAAGATCAACATAAATTCAAGGCCAGCCTGGTCTCTGTAGCAAGTTCCAAGACAGCCTGGGCTACACAGTGAAACCCTGTCTCAAAAAAACAAAAACAAAAAAAAAAATAAAATAAAACCACAATAAGATACCAGTAAAAATACCCTCTAAAATGGCCACAATTAAGACTGATGATAGCTGGCAAGAATATGGAACAACTGGAATTCTCATATACTACAGTGTAAAATAGTACAGCCACACTGGAAAAGTATTTGACCATTTCTTGCACATTAAACATACACCTACTATATGATCCAACAAGCCAGTCCTAGACAGTTATCCAAGAGAAATGGAAACATACATCCACAGAAAGGGTGTACAGAGATATTTATACCATCTTTATTAGACTAAATAGACTAAAACATGAAATCGACTAAAACATGAAATAATCCAAAGGTCCATCAACTAGGGAATAGATAAACAATTTTTGGTACATCCATATAATGGAATACTACTCAGAATAAAGAGGAAAGCTATTGATATGTGCAACAACACGGCTAAATCTCAAAAATGTTATGTTGAGCAAAAGAATCCAGGCACAAAGGGCTATATACTATATGATTTCATTGGCCCAAACTTCTGTAACAGGCAAACTAATCCACAGTAACAGAAAGCAGAGAAGGAAGGTGGGCTAAGGCAGTGGGGAAGAGCTGATCACAAAGAGGCACAGAGATCCTCTGGGGTAGTAGAAATGTTCTGTATAATAATTGTGGCCACCTCAGGTATACACATTTGTTAAAACCAAATTGTGGACTTAACATGGAGAGATTTTATTGTATATAATGATAATTTGCAAAAATAAATGTCATGCTTTTTTTCTGCAATGGAACCACAATGGCGGTACCTATATGGCCCAGCAAGGATCAAAGCAGGGAGACTGTGTGAAAACTGGAAATTTTGGGCTATCAGCTGGGCTTTCAGCAGACACCATGATGAGAGAAGGTGAACCAGAGCCGAGGGGCCAAGTTTGTCCTGCCTCCAGGACATGCTGTATTGTCCTTGGTCAAATCACTTGTCCCCAGGATCTTTAGCACCTAGAGGTCCAAAAGCCCCCTAACCCCTGCAAGCCTGGCACCGGAAGTCTAGGGCTTCCTAGACTGTATGTCTGGGCACGGATGGCTTGAGGATTGTGAACATATTAGCTTCTGTGCTGCTTTATAAACACACACACAGCACTCGCTAGAGGCCCTATCTCCCAATCTAGTCCTTAGGTTATCCTAGTGGCTTTGTAACCAGAAGTCATTCTTGTGGATGCAACTTTTTAAAGCATAGTTGACTTTCATGATATTTTTAAGTGTGTGGCCTCTGCATGGGTTGAGGTTTTTAACTCTCTAGCCACAGTACAAAGAAATCTGTGAAAGTGCAGTTTGAGTTCCGGGGCTGAATCCCAGCTTTGCCTGTCACTACCTGTGTGACTTTGGGCAGAGGTTTTAATCTTTCTGAGCTGGGGGTGCACGTAATACCCATCTTAAAGGTGGGTGTGAAGCTTAATTGAGACAATGAATGATAGGGCCCCATAGGGTGCCTGGCTCAATCTTGGTGGTTGCTGGGGTTCAAGCCACCTCCTGTCCTATTGTCCTCATGTCATCTCCTGGGTTGCCCACCTGAGCCTAGAGGCTCTCAGGGCATCTTGACTGGTGGAGACAGGGATGAATGCTGTGGCATCTCTGGCTATGGCCAAAAGTGTCTGAGAAAATCAACCAAGCAGGGGACAGAGGCTAACCCCTAGCCCACACCCTTTGCAGCTCCTCTCTAGTTGCTGTCCCCCTGGGCGTCACACAGTAGTAGCTCAGGGGACAATTCCCTGCAGCACATGAAGCACAGACTCCAGGCAGAAGCTGGCTCCTGTCTCATCCTCTACTAATATGCTGTGTGCTGTCAGGTGGCTCACGTGCCCTTTCTGACCCTCAGTATCATTAAGGAGCCATTTCCATCTATCCTCCATACCTCAAGAACATCTCAGAGGGTCCAACAAGAGAAAGGGCTGCATGAGAAAGTGATCTGCAAGTGTCTACGTTACTTACTATGTCACTATCACTACCAGCAGAATTAGGCTGCAGGCTCATGCAAAAGCAGATGAAGCCTCTGCTGGGTCACTGCAGTTCATGGTGAGGGATGCCTCATCTGAAAAATGGACATAATATAACAGGAGGAAAAAGAAGAAGAAGGAAGAAGAGGAGGAAGAGGAGGAGGAGGAGGAAAAGACAGAGGGGAGGAGGACGAGGAGGAGGAGGAAGATGATGAAGGAGGAAGGAAGAAGGAGGAGAAGAGGAAGAAGAAGGAGAGGAAGAGGAAGGAGGAGGAAAAGAAGTGACCTTCTTGAAGCTGGGGATTGGTCACCCCAAAATTGTTGTTGTTGTTGTTAGGTGCCGTGGAGTCAGTATTCGACTCATAGAGGCCCTACATACAGCAGATGAAACACTATTGCCAGTGCTTCTCTGCTATTCATAGAGTTTTCGATGGCAGATCGGTTTTAGGAGTAGGTCCTTCTCCCAAGCCTACAGTACCTGGTGTTCTCAGGCAGTCTTCCATCCAAGTACTAACCAGGCCTGACCCTGCTTAGCTTCCAAGATCTGCCAGGATCAGAAGCCACAGTGGTCTGGCTGCAGGCTACCCCAAAATTAGCCTTACCAAAATTCATCTCACTTTCTCTCCTGATAGTCAAATTTTCTTTATTGGGAAATAAAAGAAAGCAGTTCATGTTATAATCAGAAATGAGACTGCAAATGCACACGACCTGGAGAAGAGACAGGCACGTGGCCTTACATTCTCACTAAAGTGTGGATGACTGTTATCAGATTCCTTCCAGAGAGCAAATTCTGATGGGAAGCTGGGGAACCTTGTCTGGCAGAATCATAAAAGGGTTTCATCAGTGACAACACCATCTGAATCCTGTCCATTCTCTGGGACCAAACATTTAACAGCACAAGGCTCTAGTTTTGCTTTTCCAGCTGGAGGAGTGTTAGCTTGAGTGTACTTTGCCAGCTCTGCCCAGCTGGGCTCTTGATGTCAAAGGGGTGGGTCCAATACTCAGACCTCCCAACTCTGACCCTGGCCTAACCATCTCTCCTCTCATTTCAAAGGCTGCTCCTTGTTCACAGCCTCCAAATTCTAACCCTGTGCACTGCAGAGAATTCATTTTTCTTACGACATACCAACCACAGGGGTTCAAGCCTCCTGGAACCCCTCTCCCCCTGCCACACCTGACCTTTGCTCCTATCTCCAACCATAAAACCCAAGCAAACAAAAGAATTGTGGAAATGAGGTGTCCAAGAGGATGTCCTTCCCTTCACCATTCTGGCTCAGAAACTTCTCAGGGCTGGGACATCCAGATACTGTATCTGGTTTCCTTAACAATAATAATTGTTGCTAACATTAGTTGAGTGTTTACTATGTGCTAGACGATGTCCTAAGTGTTTTATATGTACTACCTCAGTCCTCTTACAACCTAGCCACTATTGTACTCATTTTCCAGATCAGAGACTGAGGGACAGAACAGTTAACTGACTTGGCCAGGAGTACACAGCTAGCAAATGGCAAGATTGAACACAGTTTGTGACCTACCCATTATGTCCTGACTGCTGAAAGAACAGTTCCTTCAAGCCCATAACCCTCAGGAAACAAACATCACATATGCACACTGCTCTTGGGGGTGGGTCACACATCAAGTCCAGTTCCTTCTTCGTATAAAAGGAGAAACTGAGGCCCAGAGACCAAGGGGTCTTCCCAGGTAATCTGGGCCCACTATTAGGGTCAGGGCTGAAAATCCTTTCCCATATATTTCAGGGGAGGCCAGTCGCCTATAGCCCAGGCATGTTTTAACCAGGGGTCATGACCTGGAAATGAGCCCGCAGCCATCATTTCAGCCTGAGAGAGACTCCTTGGACCCTCATTCAACCTCCGTGGTGGTTTCCCAAGAGGAGCCGCTGGCAGGTCACTTGCTGGTATTTTCTTGCCTTTGCTGTGGTCAAGACCGTGTCGGTCTCAGCCTGACTTGGAGTGAAGCTCACGAAAAGAGGCAAGGTGTAAAGTCACAGACCTTGTATATATGGAGTCACCTCTGGGTGGGGGTCGGAGGGTGCCTTCTTATCTGTAATGCCTGCTACCACCCCACCGCAGCCAAGTGTCTGCAATTCAGGGCAGAGAAGAGACTTGGAACACTTGCCCTATAACTTTCCATCCACAGAGTCCCCTCATGGCGCCCGCTCCACTCTCTCCCCAGGCATCACCCCAACTGTGATCCTCCTCTTCCAACCACGCACAACCCCCAGAATGGGTCTTTCTCCTTCTCTCCGTCATTCCCCTGAGAATTCCCTCCCCCCGCCCCCCACGTCAGGTCTGACTCGTAGCGCTTCCCCAGCGGAAGGTTTCTTCCGCGTCTTCAGCTGACACCCCACAGTCCACGAGTCTCCCACTCCTCTCGGATCAGCGAGATCCCCTGCTCTGGCCTCGGTATCAATCCACTCCTACCCAGCCCCGCCAAACCCTCCAGGTCCCTGCTCCGCAAGGAGAAGGCGAGGGTGCAGGAGTCCGAGGAAGGAGCACGGCTAGACCGAGCTCAGGACGCGGGCAGACAGGGCACCCGCGTGAGGATCCAGAGGCACCAGGGCGTGGGACGGATGCTGGGAGCGGCAAGGACAGGGCGCATCGGGGCGGATGGGGCCAGGATCCAAGAAGCGTGCAGAGTCCGGGAGCTGGGGCTGGATGGAGTCTGACACCCAGCGGGGTGAGGAAGGCTGCGGCAAGAGCCCAAAGGCCAGGACTCCACGCGGGGCTCTACGAGTCTGAGTCCGGGAAGCCAGAGACTGAGCCCTGGGCGCGAACTCTGGCCGCAAGGTGGGCTGGGTCCCGCCGGGGCGAGGGACTGAGTTCTAGGCCACGGCGGGGCCGGGGCCAGCGGACAGGGGGTCCTGGCCCAGGCGTCGCGGGAGGAGGTGGCAGGGGGCGGGCCGGGGCGCGGGCCGGGGGGGCGGCGGGCACTGACCCGAAGTAGGCGGCGGCGGCGGCGGCGGCGGGCAGCGCCAGCAGGCAGAGCGCAGCCAGGGCCAGCGCGGGCGCGGGGCGCATGGTGCCGGCGGCACGGCGCCCTCTCGCATCTCCTCGCGCCGCTCAGCGCTTGTAGCGCGGCCACCAGCAGCCCGCGGGGCTTTAAACCCGGCCGGGGCGGAGCGGGAGCCGCCGGGGGAGGGAGGCGCGCGGGCGGTGCGGCTCCCAGGCGGCGAGCCCCCACCCCGTCCCATTGGCCCCGCCGAGGCCGCCCCGCCCCGGCACGGGTGGGGCTGCCGGCCCCGGCCCGCCCCCGCTGTCCCCATTTCCCCCGCCCACCCGCCCCAGGTGAGCGCTCACCTGGCGCCGCGCCTACCCGGGGGCGCGGAGGCGGATCGTGAAGCTCCCGAAGCCTGGAAAGCTAGGGACGGGGGTACCAAACGGAAACTGAGGAGATTCCGCCTCCCCCTTTCCTGGCGCCGGGGAGGGACGCGCAATCTCTTCTCCCAGCTAGTGGGTGGGGGACGGGAGAGACCAGCCTGAAGTCTTCAGGAAGCCCGTGTGTGGTCCGTGGTCCACTTTCCTGCCCAGCTGGTTGCGAGTTTCTCCGCTTGGGCCTGGGGACTCTTTGAGGTCAGGGCTGTGTCCTGACTCAGAGCTTCTTTCCAATAGCTGAAGAAATTCACGTCCTGTGATTGAGGGGAGCCCTGTTGCTAGGCAAAGGAAGTCCTGGGGGGACTTTGGTCAGAGGGCAGGATGAAAGGGGCACCTGCTTTTAAATAGGAGTCTGGCAGTCACGGGCAAGGTGCACAGCGCCGGCTTCGGTGGATATTTGACAAAATGCTGCAGCTGTTTGCTGGAACAGAAATTCAGACTGGGCAACCCCGGAGGTGGTTGGGATGGAGGCTAGCAGCGTTGTAGAAGAAGAAGCATGCTTTCTAAAGTGTGTGGATATCAGAACCTCTATCAGATAGGACTCCTACCTGTCTGCCAGCTTGTTGTGCTGTGGGGGCTTGTGTGTTGCTGTTATGCTGAAAGCTATGCCACCAGTATTTCAGATACCAATAGGGCCAACCATGGTGGACAGATTTCAGCTGAGCTTTCTGACTAAGACAAACTAGGGAGAAGGACCCACCAGCCCACTCTCGAAACAATTAGCCATTGAAAACCCTATGAATAGCACAGAAGCATTGTCAACTATAGTGCCAGAAAAATGAGTCCCCCAAGGTGGAAGGCATTCAAGAAATGACTGGTGAAGAGTTGCCTCCTCAAAGTAGAATTGACCTTAATGATTGGAATAGAGTAAAACCCCTTGGACCTCCTTTTGCTAATGTGACACCACTCAAAATGAGAAGATACATAGTGTAGGCAACAATAGGTTCAAACATAAAATGATCATGTGCATGGCACAATGTTGGGTAGTGTTTGGTTTGACTATTCTTAGGGTCACTATGAGTCGGATCTGACTTGACGGCTCCAAACAACAAATCAGATAGGACAGGAACTCCAATTCCTGCAGCAAAAGTATAGTGATCAAAGCAGAAAGTAGTATCAGTCTAGGAAGTTGACATACAACCAATGACCTAAATGAAATTTAAAATGTTTTTGGGAGTCTTGAACACTGAGTCAAATCAAGCAAAAGAAAATATAATTTGCAATGAATGTCAGATCCTGTCTGTAAATTAGTCATGCATGTAGAACATCAGGTGACAGGGACTTTGGCCTTGCTGTAGACACCAGTATGATGAGGAGCTGGGAAAGGTGTTGGGAAGATGGCAGCTATGACATTACAGAAGCGGCCCAGCCCTAGTGAACCTCTGAGCTGTTTCTCTCACAAATGAACAGAGTAACCAGATGACTGGTAGATCATTAACAGCCCTGCAAGCCCTATCCAATCTGGTGGTTTTCTTTTCTTTTCTTTTTTTTTTTTTTTTTGTGGTACTGAGGGTTGGACCCAGGGCCTCGCACCTGCATGCTCTGCAAGTGCCAGACCACTGAGCTGCTCCCCCAGCCCATTTTTCACTTTTTTGAGACAGGGTCTCGCTAAATTACGCCGACTGCCTCTGGTCTCGAACTTGCGATCCTCCTGCCTCTGCCTCCTGAGCCACTGGGATTACAGGCGTGCGCCCGGCACTGGTGGTTTTATTTTCTGAGGCTGCATGGCCCAATGGGGTATGCAGAGATCTGGAGTCCGATCATATAAATTTTGAACCCTAGATATGCAATGGGAATTATGATAAATAGCTCACAGGATTTTCGTAGGGTTTTTGAGATGTCAAACGCCTAAAGAGTGCTGGTACTCAATATCAGTTGTTACACCTGTGGGCAAGAACAGTGGTGTCCTGCTGTTTACACTGGTTTGGGGATGGGTGTCTGCCTTGTTGATTTCTGTGCTGTAAGTGCAATGTCCCCACCAAGGCTGATGTCAAGCTACCAATGTGGTCACTGGAGTTAGGAGACAATGTGCACAGTCAGCTCTGTAAGCCAGGTGGACTTGGCTCCAGCACATCCCTGGTAAGACCTTGAGGACTGAGGTGGTGGAGAGATGAACCCAAGCCCCAGTCACACTCAGGGGCACCTGAGTATGGGCAGGTGAGGAGGGACTGGGTCCAGCCTGGGCTGCCTCAACTTCCCCTACTGTCCTCAAGCCCAAGAGCACACACAGGCATGCATATGCAAGCCGAGAGTGGTGGCGCATGCCTCAAATCCCAGCACTTGGGAGCCTGAGGCAAGATGATCGATGTGAGTTCAAGGCCAGTCTGGTCTACACAGAAAGTTCCAGGACAGCCTGGACTGCACAGTGGGACCCTGTCTTTAAAAAAAAATAAAATGCCGGGTGCAGTGGTGCACACCTGTAATCCCAGTGACTTGAGAGGCTGAGGCAGGAGGACTGCAAGTTCGAGACCAGAGGCAGTCTGCATAATTTAGCAAGACCCTGTCTCAAAAAGTGAAAAAAAATGGGCTGGGGGTGCAGCTTAGTGGTACAGCACTTGCAAAGCACACAAGCTCAAGGCCCTAGGTTTCTTCCAGTACCACAAAAAAATAAAAAATGAAAAATAAAAAATAAAAAAATAAAAACAAACAAAAAACAAAAGCATGCACGTGCCTTAAGAAGATGCTGGAAACAGCAGGGGAGCAATTTCTCCCAAAGAGACATATCTTTGACATTTCATAAAAGTTACCTGTTGACATCTGCTGGAAGGTTTTGCTGCAAAGAGGTTGGAGAAAGCAAAGTTTGGATGGAGACATCAGTGGTTAGATAATGAGAAACACACAGAAGATGTTCAGGCGGCTGGCTGTTGAACCCACACAAGCCAATGCCATAGGCCCTACCCTGGGGTTCCTTCTTTCTGAGGTTAGACCCATGCCCAGGCTCTTCCTCCTGGGGTCACCTCCAGCTGTGCACAAAGGCCTCTGAGCCCTGCTCTGTCTTCTTGGCCAACAGGGCTTCACAGAGTGCCCAGGTGGCAGCTCCCCATTGCTGATAATAGGAATCCCTACAGCAGTTCCAGTGTACCTAGCGCCCCAGGCCCATGGGCTCACTGAAGTCCCAAGTCCCCTGAGAAGCTGGAGAAATCCTTATCTCTGTTGCACAGATGAGAAAAGAGAGGCTGGGGAATTGAAAATAGCTGATAGAGGTGGCCCAGGTGTAGCAGTGGAGGAGGGAACTGAGTTCAGACCCAGTGGGGCTGTGGGTCATAACAGCTGTGCCTAGCTCAGGCACACAAAAGGACAGCCTGATGCATGCAGCCTTTGTGTCACATGTCCCTTCAGAGCGATCCGTACTTCTTAAGAGCAGACCCTCAAGAGGCTCCTAGTCTGATGAAACGGAGCATCCTGCGTTTGTGGTATTGTGGGGTCCTGGAGGAAGGATGTGAGAGCGGCCCTTGGGGCTTCTGGCTTTGCTCCCTGAATGATTTGCCACTCTGCCACCCCTCCCAGCCCTGCCTTGTCAACAACTCAAGGGCAAGCCTCAGTTTTGCTTCTCTGTGTGTTTCCAGACACTGACAAAGAGCCTAGCACATAGTAGGTGCTTGGGAAACGTGTCATTGCCAGCTTATGGCCATAGTCTGTGACCTTTGTGGGTGGCTGCAGAGACACCCGGTGTTATATAAGCACGATGTGCGCTCAGAAGCACTCCATGCTGATGCTCGCTGCAGAGAGCATGCGCAGTGTGCACAGTGCACGAGTCCGGGCTCCCCTCCTGCAGCTCCCCTGTGGATGTCCAAATTCCTAGGCAACTCCCCAGCTGCGCCAGGATCCACACGTTCACACAGGTATGCAAGAGAGGCATTCTTAGACATCCACATGCAGCTACCTGTCTCCACGAACCAGCCCAAGGCAGCCACTGCCCAGCACTGGAGTCCTCCCCTCCCCTATGTGCACGCGCGCAGGCACACACTCACCATGGAGGTTGTAAGCATTGGGCCAAAAGCCTTGCAATGCTGCATTAAATCCAGCCCCAGGGCTCCTTCGTACTCTCCATCCCCCCTCCTCCTCCCAGGCCAGGGCACCTGTCTGAAGCAAACTCTTAAGGACCATCTTTGTCTGGCTCCAGGTCCCCCACACCTCCAAACCCAGCCAAAGCACACTCAGAAGACGCTTTGGGCTCCCCGCTGGTCCCCCCCAAGTAGAAATGCTACATTTCAGGTGATGGTCTCCTTCCAGCCTCTGTCATAGCTGCTCTGAGCACAGAGCCATCTTGACTCTGGACTGACGGGAAACCAGCAAGCAATGCCCAGCAGCTCTGAGGGAAAATGCCATAGCCCACCCAGACCCAAGACCTGGCTGCTCAGGAGGCTGGCTCTGCACAGGCCCAGACAGGACTCTTGTAGTTTGCTCACCTTGTCCTTTCTCATCCTTCCTATGCCCTGGCCTCCTCCCCTGGGGCCTGGTCATGACTGGTTCTGTTCTGACCACTCCAAGCTGTCCTGCCCCCGAACATTGGAACTGCACTGGCAGCACCCTTGTGCCGACTTTGGAGTGCTATAAGGTAGCACACCAGCCCTCATTGTGCCCATTATACAGATGAGGACACTAAAGTCTAGAAAGGTAACTTCCTCGAGGTCACAGAATTCCCTGGCACTTGGACCTGGGGGACCAAATTCTGTTTCCAGAACATCGGACTGAAACAGGACTAAAGCTGAGTGAGGAAAGGGGCTTCAGAATCCCCACACAGACTACAGGTGAGCCTGAAAATGGAGAGAGAGAGAGAGAAAAAAAAAAAGAGGGGGAGGGAGGGAAGGAGGGGAGGGGGAGAGAGAGAGAGAGAGAGAGAGAGAGAGAGAGAGAGGGAGGAGACAAGCAAACAGAGAAAGACACTGAAATATTAACAGTGGGTACCTTGGAGGTTGAGGGCATGTATAAAATGTTTTTACCCTTCTTGTATTTTCCAAGTGTTCCATTATAAGGATGTTTGACATTTATACTGAAAAAAATTACATAAAAGGGAGAAAAGAGGGAGGAGACAAATCCATATGGCTGAATCTCTGGCAGTAGAACTTGAAGCACTAGCAAGAGAGACATTTGGGAGGGGCCTGGGCATGGGTCTAACTTCAGGAGGTACTTTTGGATGGATGGTATTTGTTCATCCATCCTCCCATGGAAACGGCCTGGTCCTCTCTTGGGGTGCTCAGTCCAGAGTTACCAAAGCTTACCCCTGACCATGGCAATTCCAATTTGAGGTCTTCCCCCCTCTATTCCTCCTTCCTCGGCCGCCTCGCTCCAGATCAGCACCTCAAATTGCTGCATGGAAGGTGGCCCACCCACCCCTCCTCCTTGCCTGGCTGAGGCCCTTCTTACAGCCCTTGACAGAGCTGCAACTTGGCGCTTAGTCAGAGTGACTGAAGTGTAGAGGGGTGTCCTTTGGCACCACCTCCACGCATGCTTCTGTTGCCAAGGCAACAGGTTTCTTCCTGGAAGCCTTCCTTGACTGACCACCCAGCCTCTGCTTGCTCATCACCTGGGCACAAGAAACTGTCAGCACAACTATTTTGTACCAGCCGCTATGTTAATGCACGCTGTCCTTAACATGTCAGGCACCCTTGCTAAACTGAGACCAGGTCCTGTTTCTTTCCTTCTTCCTTGTTTTTCCTTCTTTCTTTTTGTGGCAGTGCTGAGGATGGAACCCAGGGACTCATACCTGATAGACCCAAGGGCTCCACCACCGAGCCACATCCCACACCTCCTCCCCTAGAGGAACTAAGCATCAGCACACAGTAAAATGATCATTAAATATTTGAATGGATGGATGAATTAATAAATAAATAACAGTGGGCCCTGGACCATCAGAGGCTTCCTGGTGGTGCCCTGGATGTTATAATGTTCATGAGAGACCAGAGTGGAGCCCTCACTTCGCATAAGTGCAGCTCGGAGGAGGGTTCTGAGCAGCCCAGTTCTGCCTAGTCATCCCAGACATGTAGGGAGGTAGAAATAACCTGCTCCACGGTTCTCATAAGTTGACTCATAAATGGCAGGTGATATATATGTCTGGTCCCTGCCTGGGAACTGGGCTTACCATGAGTAAACCCTCACCCCACCCCTGGTTCCACTTCCAGAAGCATTAGAACATGGTGAGGCGCCTGGGCAGGCGGCCCTGAGCAGCAGGTGGGAGGCCTTGATGTTGTGAATCCCCTAGAAAGTCTCCCCATGGGCAAAACCCTAAGGAAAGACTCCACATGTCGGTTTACTGCAGGAAGGGGCTCCCCACAGGGCACAACTACTGATTCTGCTCACAAGAAAGAAAGAAAAAGGAAACTGGGTGCAGTGCCGCACACCTGTAATCCCAGTGGCTCCGGAGGCAGAGGCAGGAGGATTGCAAGTTCAAGACCAGAGGCAGTCTGTAAAACTTAGCGAGACCCTATTTCAAAAAGTAAAAAAAAAAAAAAAAAAAAAAAAAAAAAAAAAAAAAAAAAAAAAAAAAAAAAAAAAAAAAAAAAAAAAAAAAAAAAAAAAAAAAAAAAAAAGGGCTGAGGGTGCATCTCAGTGGTCCAGCACTTGCAAAGCATGCAAGCATGAAGTCCTGGGTTCAACCCCCAGTACCACAAAAAGAAAGAAAGAAAGAAAGAAAGAAAGAAAGAAAGAAAGAAAGAAGAAAGCAGGCCGGCAAGGAAAGCAATGTCCTTAGGAAAGAGGAATAAAGACTAATGCCAGAATTTACTATAATTAATATTCTAAAGATGCAACTCTGCACACAGGCATTCTCAACATCATTTAGTTTGCTTTCATGAAGACACTTCATGCTCTCTGCAAAGGAAGGGTGAGAGGAAGGGTTCTATCTTGAAGTTCGGAAGTTCCCTGGAGGAATGCAGTCCTTTCCAAATTCAGGATATGGTTACCAAGCCCATTTCCTCCAAGTCACATTACATAACTGCAGGTACAAATATGTTTGCAAGAAGGGCTCATTAACCAAGTCCCGACTGGTAGACTGCTGGGCCACAGCGTGTTTTCCTGCATTCAGTTTAAGACTCCGTGGGTACAGCTAGAGCTCTTTCTTTAAAGTAGGGAGACATCTGGGGATAGTGCTTGGGCTTCACTTGCAAACAAATAAATAAAGAGCTTGCATAATGGTGCACACTTGTAATCCTGGCCCTCAGGAGGCTGAGGCAGGCAGGAGGATCAGGAGTTCAAGGCCAACCTTGTCACACCTGTAAAGAAAAAGGAAGGAAGGAAGGAAAGGAAGAAGAGAAAGAAAAAGAGAAAAAAGGGAGGGAGGGAGGAAGAAAGAAGAAAAGAAAAGGATTCAATTTTACTACAAGATCTCCATTTCTTATAAAGTATGGATATATAATATTCAATTTAACATCCCTCAGTATCCTTGAGAGATTGGGTCCAGAACCCCCGTTCAGATACCAAAATCCACCTATCCTTTAGTTCCTTACACAAAATGGCAGACCTGGACTTGGGATGCAGTTTAGTGGCAGAGACCTTTCCTAGTAAATGCAAGACTTCAGGTTAGATCTCTGTCACCACAAACATAAATAAGTAAAATGGCACAGTATTTGCATATAACCTACACACATCCTCTCATTTAAATTGTAACACTTCATATAGTGTAAATGTTATGCAAATATTACACTGTATTGTTTAGGGAATAACAAGAAAAACTGTACATGTTCAATACAGAAAAAATTTTATTTCAAGTATTTTCCACTGAGGTTGAACCCACAGATCTGGAACCCATAGATATGGAGAAGTGACTGCTCTTTGATCAAGGATATGGTACTGAGCCCTACGTAAGAGATGGTTAAGTCTATTTATGTCCTTGTAGAGTATGTGGTTTGTCACGAAAGACATATAAATATATACTTGCAACATCTCACATTCTTATAAAAGTATAAGCTAATTATTGAGTACTTACTATGTTCCAGGCATCATAAGACTCATTTAATCTTCACAACATTTTACAGATGAGGAAACTGAAGTACAGAGAGGATAAGTGACTGCCCCATTTGTCAGCTTGGAATTGAACTAGAACACAGGGAACTGGCCTCAGAGGTCATGTGATTGATGGATGTGTTGCAGGAAAAAGAAGAAAGTACCAAATAAGATAGGCAGCCAGGTGGCAGGTCAACTGAGTCATTGTCTTAGGGAGGGCAGAGCTAGGATAACAAGCCCTGAGATATGGCCATATTTGAGCTGGATCTTGCAGAGTGATTATATTCGGTCCTTCTTTCCTTGCTTGAAATGGCATGGTCCACCCTAATTTGCCACAGAAATACTTGAAAAGAAACAGTGTTTTCCCATTGGCCGTCATGAGAATTCTTGGGTATGACCATACAAATCATGTCTTAACTATCCTGAGTTCAACTTTGGAGCGGAAGGAGGTTGGAAAGGTGTGGGGAATTTAGAAAATGTCTTTTGCAACTTGCTAAACCTTTCCAGTCTGTGTTATTGCCTCTGGAATCTCAGCCCCCACCTCCAGCTTCAAAGCTCGAGTCTACCCGAGTCTGTCCTTGTCTGTCCTTGTCTGGACTTAGCTCCCTTGATGTTCCCACCTTCCTCCTCACGACCTAGCTGTAATACCGTACATCTCCAGTAGGGGGCACTGACTCCAACGGCCTGGAGAGAGGCCTGGGTCCTAAATTAACCTTGTCACTGGCTTCCTGTGGGACCTCAGCCATAAAATGAGTCTAAACCTCCCAGTCTGGCTTCCTCACAGAACAGCGGTGAAAATGTGAGTACATTTCACCAGTGTGGTGTGGTGGTACACAACCGTAATCTCAGGACTCAGGAGACTGAGGTGGAGGATGATGAGTTCAAGGCCCACTTGAGCTGCATAGCAAGTTCCAGGCTAGTCTCAGACACATAGTGAAACCCTGTCTCGAGAAGAACAAAGAGGAGGAGGAGGGGGTGGGGGAAGGAGAACAAATGCAGACATCTTCCAGTGTGAGTCAGATGTAGCATGCTGAATTTTCTCTTGGATCCTGTCCAAATAAGTTCAAAAGCCCATTCATTCCACAACTACATTTTTTTTTTTTTTGGCTGTTGTTTATTTGTTTGTTTGTTTTTGGCACTGGGAGGTTGAACACAGAGCTTCGTCCATGCTAGGCCAGTACTCTACTACTGAGCTGCATCCCTGGGCCCTTCTTGATTTTTTACCTTGAGCCAGGGTCTTGCTGAATTGTGCAGGCTGCCTCTAGCCTCGGACTTGCGATCCTCCTGCCTCCTCCTCCTGAGTTTCTGGGATTACAGGCATGCAATACCACAACTACATCTTGAACATCACTCACTGTGCCAGGTGCCAATACAATCCAGAAATTATTTCTATCTTTGTGCAAACGGGCTTTGAAGGAAAGGTTAAAGCAAACTATACATGGACTATGGCAGGGGGTTCTGGCACTCCCTGGTGGGAGGAAAAACAGCAGCCCCTGTCCTGGGAAAGAAATGGGGTGCGAAGCAGCAGCATATCTACCTTCCCTGTCACTAGAAGTCTCTCCAATGCAATAATTCATCTCTTCCCAGTCCAGTCTGTTCACAGGGAAACTGAGGCACAGAGAAGCAAAATGATCTGCTCAAGAATACAGATCCAGGAACTTCCCAGCCAGCTAATCTCAGAACGTGGAGTAGGAAGGGATAGTGCGAGAAGGCAAGTGGTCAGAACTAGCTGGGAGGGACCGGGAGGAGAGGACCTTCCTGTCCCAACTTGGGAGCAGAGGTGCCACTTGAGTGAGGCCAGGGAGGCCAGCCTTCTGCAAGAGCGCCCCCTGCTGGTCCATGGTGTCGCAGCTCTCCGGTGCAGGCCATGCTGGGCGTTGCAGAGGCCATTCTCTTCGCAATCAGAAACACGGCCCCGAGTAGTGCAGAAAAGGCTCCCAGGGATCGCCCTAACTTATTCACTTTGTATATGGCAAACGCAAAGTTCTAGGGGGAGTGACCTACTCAACCCTCTCAGTGAGCCAACGGGTTGTGGCTCTCCCAGCCCACCTGCCTCACATTGCAGAGTCCTCTCCTTCCCCTGCCCTTCTACCTGGCCTGTGGAGCCCAGAGGATCCCTTCCTCTCTTCTGTGCATCCTACCAGCTCCTCCTCTCTCCTCTGGGCCCCCATCCACAAGGAGCCCTCTCAGCTACAGCCCCAGAGCCCTCCCTTTTCAGAAGCCCTGTTACTTCCAGGGTCTTAGTTCTAAACATGGAATTCTCTGCCTTTTGACACCATCCTGGGGGACAAAGAGGGGCCTCTTTCCAGCCTCTCCCCACCTAGAGGTTCCTGATTACAGGGCTGAACTCTTACTTGGGGATGAATTCTGATGGCATGACTGTCTCTTCCTCCCATCATAAAGCAGCCTGGCTGGGGATCTCTGGCCCTGGACAGCCTAGATACCTAGGCTGGCTTTTCAGCTTTCCTTCCTCGCCCAGTGACTTTGGGTAAATCTTTGAAGATCCCTTGGGGCCTCTATTTCCCTGACTATAACAGAAGGATGGAACCCCCTTCGACTGGTTGTAAGGACTAAATGAGATCATGGTATAAGTGCTTCATAAACGGCAAATTTGATGAGTCCAATTTCCAAGGAGGCTTGGGTTGGTTTCCTTGGCTGGATCCCTCTCTTAGTTGGCACCCTCTTTCCTAGAAGTGAACCTTCCAGGCTTAATGCTCCCCACCCCCTGCCTCTTGATGAAGGCAGCTTGTCAGAGGGGGGCCCATGGTGAATCTGTGTGGACTATAGGAAAGGAGAAGACTGACAAAAGACAGAAAAGGCTACCCTGCCAGCTGATATTTCCATGAACCTAACACTCACATGGGCTAGGGTTTAACTCAATTGGTAGAGAGCTGCTTTGCACTTTCTGAGGACTCGGGTTTGATCCCAGCATGGCAAACATGGGAAAAGGATGTGGCAATCTACTCCTGAAAATAATCAGCCACTGAAAACTCTATGAAGGTCACTATGAGTCGGACCCAACTGAATGGCATCTAACAACAACAAAAAAGACCCACACACCCAATCTGGGACTCTCACTCTCCTCCTCATGCTGGCTCCCTCACCCTGTCCTCGTTCTAAATCCATCTTTCTGTCCCCACTGCTCTTTGCTCTGAGAACTTCTGAGAACTTACATATGCCTGCATGCAGCCCACCCTAGCTGCTCTGACACCCTCATGGTGCTGCAGCCATTCAGTGTTGGGGCTCAATGGCATCTCCCATGTATCCCAAGGCAAGAGTCTGAGAAAACAGGGGATCCCACACTGGTTCTGCTTGGACCTATCAAAGGCTGTTGGGTAGCTGTGGACTGGCTGCCTAAGGGTCATGTATCCACACCTGGTCCACTTGGCTATAGTCATGGGGACAGAAGATGTGCCATGAAGCCTGGTCACAAATATATTTGTACGTGTAATAGAATAAGTATTTGATAAACATTGCTATAAGTAATATCTGAAAGTCATGAAAATTCATTTGAAGCTTTGTTTGTTTGTATTGAGGCAAAGTCTCGCTATGTATTCCAGGCTGGCCTGGAACTCAATTTGTAGCCAGGCTGGGCTCGAACTCATGATCCTCCTGCCTCAGGCTCCTTGGTGCTGGGATTACAAGTGTGTGCCACAATGCCCAGGTGAAATTCCTTAAATAAAGAAATAATTTCTTGTGAACTGTTTTGAATGGTGAACAGTCCCCTCCATCTGCCCCACCCTCCATGCCCAATTGTCTGTTTTGTAAACCCAAACCTGGATAGACTGCATCTGATTGAAGCTTTACACGCTCTTGTGCTTGTTACAACAAATGCAACTCAAGGAAACAGTCCTAGTGTCTGCAAACCTCAACTGATGGGATTAGGAGAGGGGTTTCCCATTCTCCAAATGATCTATGAAAAAATATGATTTTTAGCTGGGTGTGGTGGCACATGCCTATCCCAATGGCTCAGGAGGCAGAGGCAGGAGGATAGCAAATTTGAGGCCAGAGGAAGCCTGTGTAATTTAGTGAAACCCTGTCTTAATTTAAAAAATAAAAAATGAGCTGGGCATGCAGCTCCAATGGCAGAGTGCTTGCCAAGTATGTGTGAGGCCCTGGGTTCAGCCCCAGAGTACAATACAATAAAAGAAAAAGAAAAAATATGACTTTTCTGGTGTCTTGTGTGTGTGTGCTTCCTGAGATGGAATCACACTATGCAGCCCAGACTGGCCTTGAACTTGCAATCTTCCCCCCCCAGCCTCCCAAGTGCTGGGATTACAGGTGTGTGGACCACACCTGGCTTCTGTTCATTTTTAAAGGCAGTTCTGCTCCATCTCTTCCCTTCCACTCACTCACAGGACTCTTCCTTACCCTCTTTCCCTCCCTCCACACATCATCCTCAATCACAAGGATAACAAGAGTCTTCAGCTAGGTATTTCCGAGAGGAGACCACAGGACCATGGATGTAGTAACAGCTCTGCTCCCTGTTGTCCCTCTGATGACTTCTGGAAGAGTGGAGAGGGGGCAGAAAATGTGAACAATTTCTCCACCCCACAGCACAGGGGTTGGAGATCTGACCTGGGGTTGCCCGACACCTGCTCACTTCCTTGGGTCGAGGAAGATGTGGCATCCACATGGACAAGCCTGACAGTGAGCTGTCCTCTCCGTAGCCCCTCCTAGTGATTTAGAAACAGGATCTCCTTCCAGGTACACTACCTCCAACTGTCAGAAAATGGCCACAGCAACCTGAATGGTGTGACGTGAATGGTGTCCTCCTACACGGAGCACCCTTTGGCAGTGTGCAACATACATAGCTGTGAGTGTCAGCCCTGAAGGGAAACACCAGCTCAGTCTTCTACCACGTGAGTGGAAAGCTGAATCTTGCTGGCCACTACCTGTCCTCATGCACCTTACCAACAGGAACATGGCCACCTTCCCACGTACCCAGCCTTGGCCTTTGTCATCCGAGGCTCCAAGTATTGAAATGAGGTAGACCTGGGTTTCTATCTCAGCGCCAGCACTGACTAGAATTACAAACTTAGCTGGGCTACATTGCCTCCCTGGGCCACACATTCCTTATTTGGGAAGCATAGATCTTGCTTGGAGCTCCATAGAGGATTATAAAGAAACAAATATAGTACACCAAGACCAGGGCCTGGTGCCTGCTGACTCCCCTGTGTCCACCCCTTCCCCAAATATTTTCCCATTTAGACTCCAAGCTCCGCCTGAGGAAAGTCCGCCTCAGGCTCCATGAACAGGCCATTTTCCATCACCGCAGGGGGAGTTTGATTCCCCAGTAGAGGGGAGAAGGTAGAAAACCAGGACTTGTATGAAAGGCTTGCAGGCGTCCTATGCTGAGGTGGAGGGTACTCTTGCGAACCAAAATCATGATCCTTGGATTTCTTCCCTCACACATCTGGCTTTTTAACTTATCATACCTGTGTGTTTGAAGGCCAGAGGTCAGCTCCTGGCTTCTAAGCAGGATGTCACCCCAGACCCTGGACAACTATTCCCTACCCCCAGACTGGCTCACCAGGAAGTCCAATGATTCTCTCCACTGGATGTTTCATGTTATCAATGAATTGCATCAACACCCTGAGTATTTATCAGATGTCAGCACCGCGCTAACTCGATTTCATTATCCTACGTGTTCCTCCCAGTTTTCCAGCAGGTCACACTGCCGTGATCACCTCCAACTGTTTTTAATCATTGATGTTTTTAATCATTGACGTCTGCAGTGTGACCTACTGTACTTTGCCTCCTCTTATCAGGGCAATAAAGCACAGAGGTATACAAAGTGTGCACTTGTTCTTTGCTTTTGACATCCTATTTCACACGGAAGTGCAAAGAACAACTCAGACTTTCTTCTGGGTACCTGAGAAAGAGAAGACATCCCTAGAAACCAGGCTTGGATGAATGAAATTCAAAAACCAGCATTAATTCCAAGGAGAGCAAGTCATGTCCACCTCGGCCTGGCTTTCTCTGGGAGACCCATTGGAATTACCTGGCACTGCCCTCCACTCCCTTGAGGACTGTTTGGAAAGGGGATGAGGTTTCCACATCTGAGGTGAATTTCAAGATGTGTGGTGAGATGTTATTAATTGCCACCCCCCCCAAAAAAAAAAACACACATTGTCTCCCTAGATGCTTTTTCCTGCTACCTCCAGCAGGTGTCACTGTGACCCCAACCATCTGCCCAGGCCCGCTCCCTGTGTGTGGGCACAATACCTTTGAGGCCTCAGGGAGGGTCCTGCCCACGAGGAAGAGTCTTGCCCCCACTTCCACTCTCTCTCATGATTGTTTCAGGGAGCAGCTCAGTGAAGTTAGTTCAACGACATGGGCAGGGGTTGGGCAGGGGTGCAGAGGGTGAGCAGTGAAGGGGGCATCAGGGCCTTAGACCCTTGCCCTTCCCTCCAACCCAGCTGGGTCTCTCCATCCTGCCTTAGAACTGACGGTCCTGTCATAACTGCCCTGCTCACTTGACCTCCAGCGCTGAGCTTGGGGGGACAAATCTTGGTGGCTGATGAGGGCCAGCAATCAGTACACTGATGAGGAGCCAGAAGGCACAAAGGGGGCTATGCGCAAGGGAGGCTTCCTGGAGGAGGAGACTGAGGCCCCAAGAGATGAATTCATGGTCCTGCCTCACATGAAGAACAAGGGAAGGAGGTGGGGGTGTGGCTAAGTGGTAGAGCACTTGTCTAGCTTGATTGAGGCCTTGGGTTTGATCCCCAGCACTGGAGAGAGAGAGAGAGAGAGAGAGAGAGAGAGAGAGAGAGAGGGAGAAAGGAAGAAGGAGGAGGAGGAGAGGAGAGAAAGAGAGGAAGGAAGGAAGGGAGAAAGGAAGAAAGGAAGAAAGAAAGAGAGAGAGAAAGGGAGGGAGGGAGGGAGGAAGGAAGGAAGGAAAGGAGAAAGGAAGAAAGAGAAAAGGAAGGAAGGAAGAAGAGACTAGGAGAGGCTGTGGAGGATTGCTGACAGGTGAGCTCATTGATGGTCAATTTGGGGGACACTTCTGAGGCAAGGTGAGCTTCCAGAGCTTCTGCCCCCACAAGCCAGAGAAGCAGGAGCCAGAGTGTGGGAGTGCGGGTGGTGGTGGCCCTGTGAGGAGCTGTCTCAGGGTACTGAAGGAATAGTAGAAGTGCTGAGTTGTGAGATGGGAGGGAATCTTCCAGGCTACAAGAGCCTGCGTTGGAGGAAGGTGGGGCAGAGGAGAGGACAGGAGGAGATAAAGGGGAGCTGCCACTAGGTATGTTTGCCTCCCTGAGCCCTGGGCCTTTCTTAGTGACAAGCCTGCTAGATGAGCTTTTCTAAGGCGGAGGCTCAAGGCCTCCTGGTGAAGAGGCCGGCCATACCTGCCTAGCAGAAATTGTCAGCGGTCCCTGGGGTCCCCCTCCCAGCAGCCTGCCCTCCCCTGAGGCCCCTGCAACAGGAGCCAGTCACCACTTGCCTCTAGCCAGCACCCAGGACACCACTCCTGTCACCAGCCTGCTCCGTCTTCACCCCAGCTGGCAGATCTGCCTCCTGGCATTCGGTCCTTTTGGAAGTAGGTCTTTACCCTTGGTGGGGCCCGACCCTGAGTGGAGAGAGGAAGACTTCCGGGCCAGTGACACCACACATTCCAGGAGGGTAAAGAAGTACAGAAAGCTGGAGGGAAAGCAAGTCTCTGGAGTGGGAGCCCCTGCCAATTTCTAGGGGGCAGTATGACCCTGTGCCTTCCTCGGGGAGCCCTGTATTCCAGGGCACCCCCTCTGCTGGGAAGCATGCCAAGGTACAGACCTCTTGTTGGCAGAGGGCGTGCCCAGCATGTATGAGGCCCTGGGTTCGATTCCCAGCACATAAAGAAAGAGACAGACCTTGGCCTCCCCTGGGTCTTTCACTCACACCTTCATTCATGCCACCTTGGGGCAGCCAGCCCATGGGACAGCCAGGGACACAGGGCTGCCTGGGGCACCGAGCAGGGGTGCACACAGTGGCACAAGTCAGGCCAGCTTCCTGCAGTGTCCCTGGTGTCAGAGAAGCCAAGGGGCAAGCTGGAGAATGGGGTGGACTACACTGCTTTTTAGGGGGCTGGTGATGCTTCCAGGACTAGAACTTGGCCTTGGTTGCTCCCCAGAGGATCAAAAGAAACAGCATCTTCTACACTTGACTGATAGGAGAAGCAGCAGAAACAGCAGCCTGTTCCTGGAGGGCAGCGGACGCTAGTGACAGAGGAGCATCGGCCCTGGGGAGCTCCCGTTCTGAGGGACCTGCCAGGTTGCTGCCACTTCTGGCTTGCTGACAGCCCCTGAGCTCCCCATGTCCCAACTCACTCAGGTGACCTGTTTCTCAGTTCCCAGCCAGGGCCCAAGATGCATGAGTCCTTGCCTCTATTTACCCTCTTGCCCATGCAGTGTCAAGAGTCCTGCCTCTATTTACTCTCTTGCCCATGCAGTGGACCCGTGTAGATAGAGAGGTAGCCATGACTGGGCTGGAAGAACAGTCCCCAAGGTCCATGGCAAGTAGACTGGCCTCCCTGGGGACTGTGACAAGAGCAGGGAGCCAAGATGCAAGGTTGGGGACTTAGCCCCCAAGCTCGCCCCTTCTGAGTCCCCTGGTAAGGAGTCCTGGGACCCTAAACCCCAGCCCACCGCACTGGCCCCTCCAGAGCCCATAGAAATGCTCGTGCATGGACAGACCCCATGACATCCCCCTGTCCTCCTGCCCCTGCCAGCTCCTGCTAGCTTCCTGGGCCCCCGGCTGGTGTGTGTCACTCCAGAGGTGGCCAGGGCCACCACCTTCCCAAGTGCTTCTAGGTTGCTCTGCAGCCCAGTCTCGATCTCATTCATCCATAGCTGCCAGGAGCAGGGGCAGGGCTGGGGGCACTGGGGCTCTCTCCGGGCAGCGGCAGGGGCGGGCGTGGGGCTCCCCTAACTGCAGAGGCTAGCCTTACATACCCAGCAACACATGTCCCTCTTTATGGCCTGAGCTTTCTCTCGGTGCTTAAAGCCAACTGTGAAAAGAGCAGGGCTGATTCTGGCTGCCTGGCCGTCTCCTGGCAACAGGCCTGGCAGGAGGTCTTTCTTTCTCCCCCCAGCCTCCCTTCTCTCCTCCACTGCCCCCCTCTCCCTTTCCCCCCTGTGTCTTGTGTTGTGTATCATTAAAACTTCCCTCCCAGCCACTTGGCAGCCAAGGACCAGGCCCTTCTGGGGCCAGTTCCCTCGGGGCAGCCCAGCTGGCCCCAGGGGTGCGGGATCCGAGGGGTCAGGCCCCCAGAGAGGAGGCTTTGTGTTCTGGAACCAAGGCTTAAACTCAAGTTGGCAACCTTCGGTACGTTCCAAAGGACAGCCACCAGCACACGCACCCAAGCCCCTCTTCCTTCTCTTCTCCCCTCCCCTTCCTTCCAGTCCAGGACCTCCATCTCCTCTGTGAATGCTCAGAGCCTGCCAAGAGTGCCACCAGGCACTCCCTGGCCCTGGAAGCGCCTCCTGGGACTGGACACGACAACCCTCACCTAGAAGGACAAGGCTCTGCTGAAGGCTGGGGTAGCCCCAGCCAGAGGCCTACAACTGGATCCAGCTGAGTGTCCTGGTCTGCCCTGAAAGGGGACAGGGACACAAAGTGATCATGGGGAAGCAGGGCATCCAATTACTGGGTGCAAGTACCAAAAGGACTCCTCATTTGAACACATCAATCTAGAGGGACACTGAGACCCAGAGAGGGTAAGCGCTTTGCACAGGGCCACACAGCCAGCCAGTGTACAGTTAGGGCTGCAACTCTGGTTTTCCAATTCCCTCCCGTTGGCTCTTCACACTCTCTACTGGAGGGAAATAGATGGAGGCCAATGCCCTTTCTGGTCCCTGACCTGCCTACCTCTAGAACAGGATCCAAGGGGTATCAGAACCTGATCCGGCCACAGTAAGACTCTCTCATCTCCTCCCCCATCCTACCCATGCAGAACTCCTCTGGCAGGCCTAGGTCAGACGGGTGACCCAGGACCTTGCTCAACCCCTCTGGACAACTGGGAGACAATTAAGCTTCCTGCACCACCAGGAGTACCTGGGTCACAGAAGCCCAGGTGCCGAGGCATGCTGTCAATAAACACGCTCATGAAGCCGAACAGGTGTCCCTGGATCTCTCATCTGATTCCTCAAGGCAAGGACGATGTCAGGGGGAGTCTCAGCTCATGCCCTGGGTGATTCCAGATGCAACCCTGGAGCCCCCAAGTTCTGCTACCTCCAGCCTAGCTCACCCCACGGCCCCCACCAACCAGCAGGTGCAGGCCACCAGGAAGATTCCTCAAATCACTTGGGGTAGTACCTATAGGCCAGGCACCCCATTGTCCCACGACCCAATGTTTCCCAGACTCCGGGCTTTTCTATGATACCTCCACAGCTGCAGGCAACCTGCTCCACCGTTTGCTGCCATTCTCAACACTTTTCTTTACATTGTTTGCACTGCACTTAATAAGCTCAGTTGAAAAGGAAACTTTCTATCACTATGATCTTCAACAATGTGATTTCATTCTAACCATATACTATTGCCCCCCAAAGTCTCTGAATGTCACCTTCTCTCTTTAGAAAGGAATCTCCTTAGTGTTGGAGAGACATTAAAGTCGTGTTAGCACCAAATAGACTTCCTCCTTGACAATACTCAGAAAAAGTGAAGGAGAATGGAATAGGAAATGTGAGTACCACAAATGAGCACTTTCACTGTATGGTTCAAAGTTACCTAACACGACGCTTTGTCTCATGGGGCACCCCCCAGTCCTCTACAACTACTGGAAAACATTACCATGAGCCAGAGCAATGCTCTCAAAATTCCAGCCTTTGGCCAAACTATACTTTAGACTTTCTTAAATTTTGGAGAGAAAATAAAGTGAAAGAAAAATATATTTTGGTTATATTGTGTACTGTTTGGAATGTTGTTGTTGTTGTTAGGTGCCATGGAGTCAGTATCGGACTCATAGCGACTGTGCATACAACAGGCGAAACACTATTGTCAGTGCTTCTCTGCTGTTCATAGGGTTTTCAATGGTAGATTGATTTTTGGGAATGGGTTGCCAGGTCCGTCTCCCAAGTCTATAGCACTGGTATTCCTAGGCAGTCTCCCATCCAAGTACTAACCAGGCTCGCCCCTGTTTAGCTTCTGAGATCTGCCAGGATCGTATGCCACAGGGCTAAAGCTGCAGGCATTTGGAATGTAGAAAATATGATTTTCCATTTTCCCATCCACCCCCCTCCATGTGCCCAGCAAAAGTCAGAGGGGGCTGGGTGGCTTCAGATGAGGGTAGCTGATGAGGATGAAGAGGAAGAAGGCTTTGGGGCTGAGCAAAGCAGCAGAGCTGGGAACATCATTACCACCGGCCCCCAGTCACTAAGACAGTCTGGCCAAGACTTCACCATTCTTTGGGATGACACATTAATGCTAAGTCTTAAGGAATCAGATTTGTGGTCTACTATATGCATAAGCTCTTTGGGTAAATCATGCTGTTTAAACCTGGGAACTGCAGAATTAGTAAACTCATTTGTCAGATGAGGAAACCAGCACCAAGAGATCTAAACCACATGCTCAAAGCCACAGCTAAGCAGTGGAGATGCTAGGATTTGACATTGTTGTTGGATGACAGTGCCCGTGCTCCCCAAAGCATCAGTTTGACACCTCTATTCCCACCCCAACCTGAAGCTACTTGGCCCTCGAGGCTGAGACCTTTGGAGATACTGTCCCTGGGGTCAGAGGGTGAGGCTCGTGAGCATGGGTCTGAAAGTGGGAAGTGGAAGGCAGACCGCAGCCTTCTGTCCCAGCAAGCCTCCCACCAGCCCCTCCCACGGCCACTTTAGGAGGTGCTTGTGTTGGGGGGTCTTGACCCTATACCCAGGGAGTTCAGGAGGCTTTGTGGATGAAGGGCTGAGGTCAAAGCGGGTGCAGAGGGTGGAAGGAAGGCAGCCAAGCTGTGGCTTGTCTTCTCCTTTCTTCTTTTTCAATTGATATCATTCACACACCATAAAACTCACCATTTTAAAGTGTACAATTCACTAGTGTCCAGTACATTCAAAAAGATGTGCAACCCTCACTCCTGTCTAATTGCTGCACACTTTGGTCCCTACAGAAATAGGTTGT